>WOFM01000358.1:420247-469719 GCA_011428145.1 Ericerus pela
TGCTGAGTTGTCTTTTGTGTTCAGGGAATAGGTGACATTATTATGTTTATTAAGGGAATCTTATATTACCTGGAAAAGGTGATGTCATGATGCAAGTCTTGACAAGTCTCATTGACGTCATTTTAGACAGGATGTACGAGTGAAATTATATACGAAATGGAGATAGAAGAATAATTGGTAATAAGATACGAAATATGTGGTAGAATAGAAAATGATATAAATTATCATTACAGTCGCACCATTAATATAATTCTTACTTTTTTTTCATCCCCTCTAACTTCCACGGACGGAATGCTTTTGGATCCGGGCTTCAAATCTTTTTTCTCTAGTCATTTTTTTCTTACTTCTGTTTTTGATGCTCAAATTTGTACACGCACTTTTTAATAATGTTATGCGTACATGTTAATTTTAGACGATACTCCATATTGTGAATGATTTTAAAATGTTTTGCCGGTACATAATATCTGTGTATTCTTTCTCTTTTTACAATACATTGGATTTTTGAATATGATGTGTTAACTTTGTTATGGCAAAGGGGTAAAAAGGTACGTACAGTTTTTAATTATTGGTTCTCTGGTTTCTGTGTATTTTGTCCGCGATGTAGGGAATAGCCGTAGCACGGGGATATAATAAAATGGTCCCCTGGCATGGTCTAAATTCGAGTCCACGGACACCTGGCAGGCTATTCTGGGTTGGGTGGTGGTAATTCTGTGGCCACCATCCAGTGTAGGTGGTTTTACCGAAGTCCTGGAGTTGTGTCAATGGTTGTATAAAGATATTGGTTGGTTTTGCGGGTAGTGGTGGCCGTTTGTGACCCCCCTCGCATACCACACAACCTCATAAACAGATGAGTTCACAGCAAGCACTGGATCTATCCACCAAAAGTAGAATAGACCTAATAACAATCATACCTAACAAAAGCTTCATACACAAACAGTTGAATACACAATTCAATATGGATATAGACAAATTTAACACTAATAAGTCTCAAGAGAATTTTCTATAATTGCCTAACAGCTATTAGAAAATTCTTGAGAGAGCGACTCGCACATTGCAGGTTGGTTTCTCCTTGGGCAATACTGCCTAATAATTACCAATTTGCATTACTATCTGCTTTACTAACCCACGAAGTTTCCAGACCGCGCATAAGAGACACTCATCACCCAGGCCGAGCGGAGGGATATAATCTGAACCTTATTTCCTATCCACGTATCCCAAATAATTAATTTATCATCTAATGATTTGATACGGCATGTCTAAATTAAAAATTAGATAGACCATCAAATATAATACAAAAATTATGCTCAATTTGAATTGAATATGAAAGTTTAATGGGCTAAATAACAGTTTAGCAAGCAATAAAACCAGAGAAAATTATATTTTACCTGCTATCCCCGCTGAAATACGCGGAATTAATTTTGTTTAGATGCCCTTTTAGAATTTTATTTGAACCTAAATGGCATTTGGGGACATCAGCAACAGACCCAGTTACCTCCTTTATTTTTATGTCAGCTTTTGTTCGTTGGTCATCCTTTTTTTTTTTAATTATTAAACACAGACACTGTTGGGAAATAACATATCGCTACCTATATTACAATAACAAAGTTTTAAATTGTACTTGGCATTTCTTAATTATTCCTAACAACTAAGCTTTAAATACATTAACTTCTGGATCTTTCGGAGCCATTTTATTTTACAATCAATCGTAGCTTACCACGCGAAATGTCTAAAAATATTTTCTTCCATGAAAATATGATAGCGATCGATCACAAATACAGACATAAAATGCTACTGTATCCTGAAATTTGTTCGAAAACACATTAATGATATTAACAATCATCCAATAACAACGGATTACCGAAGTCCTTGAACTTTGTACAAAGTATAATTGGTATTTTATGATTTCTTTGGTCAATATGACAAACAACTAAACCTCTTTATCATTCAAGACTGGATACCCAGATAAACACACAAATCCGTGCCAAAAATATTCACCTAAAACCGTAAAATGGACATGAGTTTCACTCGATTTAACTGGATTCATAGCAACGTATCTATATAGCTTTAAATTTACAGGAAAATTAAACTGAAAACACGAAAAAAGACCCATTGTACATGTGCAGTAAACTATGTCCATTGTTCGGCTTTAGAATGATGACACGTTTCGTTAACACTGATGAGATAGGGCTACTAGGTGTACAGTACTCAATGATTGAAGCTTAACCTTCAATTTCGCATATCAATTTAAAAATAATGAAAAGAACTGCAGCATAAATTAAAATTTTTTATTTCTACAGAAGAAAAAATATTTGAATAGTTATCAGTTAGCAATTTAACGCATAAAAATTTGAGGGAACTTTTCATAGGTTTTCTTCTCATTTTCAACGAAATATATGAAATGGTTTTATGATTAAAAGAAAAAATTACAATTTTAAAGATTGAATGAAATGGATAAACACGTATAACGGAAGAATGTTTGATCATTGTGATCTCAATAAGCAGTATTTTTCTTATCAACTTTTTTTTCATCGAACCAAAAACAATTTTAGTGTTTCCTCTTCAGGTACACAGCCAAAAACACTTACAAAGTAGGCACAAAAAAAAACAACTTAATAATAATAACGTTTAGCGTACCTTATTCCCAAAAACAATTCTTTTTCACAGATTGAAATGAATGAGTTATTACAGACTTCAAAAATTCGGATTTCTTCGCAATGATTAAACTATACAAGAAAATAACTGCCAAAACACCCTGCATAAAACCTTTCAAGCATCGTTGAAATCGTAAAGTCGCGACGTTGATGAAAGAAACTTCCTAATGAATTGAGTAGTAGTAATTAGAACATGCTAATCAATAGCCGAAATCGAAAAAACTTGTATGTCGTACACATAAATCATACTATGCGAATAATATAAATGACTAGAAGAAAACATTGTTAATGCAACAAAAAAAATGAAAATAGGTATATAATTATATATACATATAAAAAAAAATAGTAACGAATTATTATCAGGAAGGATCCATTTTCAATAAAACGGCTGATAAAACAGTTGACTCTCTTTCTTTTATAACCCATTCAACGGTATTAACATTAAATTCCAGTGACTTAGAGGTGATTTTTGACGGAGGTCCTACCTTATACGACCCAGGTCGCACTAATACTTGAAACGCAGCGGTGCACGTGTATGGAATTTTTGTTTTTTGATCAACATATCTGAAAAACAGTCAACGAAATTACGATCAAATTTATTCCAACAGCGAAAGCAAACAAACAAAATTTAAAACAATAAATATTTAAATGAAAAATCAAAGATTCCACGACCACCATATAGAGGAAGCACAAAAATTATAACAGTCTTCATGAATTAACAGAAACCAAAGAAGGCATTGGCATCTTATTTTTGCTAATTTGAATTGGAAATAATTTATATCAATATATTTTTTTGCAAAAATATGTGGGCAGACAAGAGAGATTTTTCGCTTATCGACCGATAGATGAGGCTTCATTTTCTTCACGAAATGTAGAGTATAGAATATCACGAAAATAAACAGTAAAAATAATTCTAAAATCCGTTCGATGGACTCGAAATAAATCTAAAAGTATTGAACAAAGTAAAAATTAGCCACTTTTCAAAATTAAATTTTATAAATTAACCACAGAAATAATTTCATTAAGAGAAAAAACACAATTAGCTATAAAATAAGTTGGTACTTATTTGAAATGTAAGGTGCCTACTCCGGATTCTAATCAATAATTGGGAGTAAATGCCATTTTTTGAATTCCAAAATTATATACTTCACAAAAAATAATCGAAAGAACAAAATTCAATTATGTTTATATGTAAGCTTGACGACTGAATATAACTTCACATCATGAAGGCTCATTGGGTTTTTTTAGTAGAAAAAATAACAAATATTTTTTTAATTTCAAAAATGTAAAAAAAAATAGCACACGATTATCTTTGAAAGGCCATGAATACAAGTAGTGGCTGTGCAAATATTTATTTAATACATTTTTCATTTTTTTGGAGCATGCGATAAAAGAAAAATGTTCCACATCGATCACTTAGTTTCCAAAGGTAATATAAAATTAAAAATTCAATGGCAGCAAAGTGAACGTTTGTTTTCGTAAATATAATATTGTATTGTTTTCTTTTCTTTTTTTTTTGGAAAAAGAACATAGTTAGTTGATTAATCAGAGAATGCAAAGCACAGTTCACGACATTGTCTTACCGAGGCTGGTCGAGAATTTTTGCTAGTTTCTGGTGAAACTTAAATTTTTCAACTTTGGCTGCTGGTATGCCAGCTAGCTGATAGAAAAACATTCAGTGAATTACAGGATTGTAAAACATCATGAATGTTACCAATGTTATCAGTTATTATAATTACAGAAATTTTTAAAGTTAATTTTTTAAGGAAAAGTTCCTCTTTAGTGTAAAGTTATTAATTAAATGTCTTGATTAGAGTAGGAAATAAACCTTAAACTGTTGTCTAAAAAAAATTGGTAAGTACCTGTAAAGGATTTTCTAATTTGAGACTGTGGGGATTACCAACTTGTATGAGGTAGAGGGGCTCGCACCCCTTGACAACAATCACCGCCAAAAGGCTGGCTTATTATTTGTTTTTATAACATTACACAAAATATGTACATACTTGTGCATTTGTATGTTCTTACCTATATGTACATACAGGTAAGATAAGAAATTTGTACTGTGACCAATCAATAGATAAAGATCTCAGTGATGTTACAAAATGATAGTAAATGTTTTGTCATTTATCAGTTACTAATAAGAAACGACGTAATTAGATAATTCAATATCATACATATGTGCATATGTGTGTCTATGTGCATGTCCCAAAATCCCCTATATAAACTCACAAAACTGGCTACAAAATCATCAGTGTAAACCCAGGCTTTGGCTTCCCTATATGTAAATACAACGTGGCAGAACATGCAAATAGCCGTTTCTTACCTTCTTGTTGAGAATCCTCTTCATGACAAGGTATTCCACAGTGGTGACCCCCACTGATATTTTTGCTATATCGTGCGTGTCTAGAGACAAGTTGCACTTTTACAAAAGTTTGGCATGTTATGCTGATAAGTAACTGGCTTGTCAGACAAATATTTCAATGATCTATGCACCTTAGGCTGTCAAAGAAGAGGTCTGCCAAAAAGTGGGAATTCTTCACCTCTCCTTCCAAAATAAAATTTGCTGGAAGGGAGTAAGAATTAGACCAGGAGGAAACCAGTTGGCCTCATTCACCAACTCCTCCTTCTTTGATAAAAGATTCTTCAGTCTTTGAAACTTTGGACCAAACACAAAACAAGGTTCAAACAAAGTCTGGAAGTTTTTTTTTGGGAACTACTATAAATCAAGACAAATTAGCAGTTTGAACATTGAGGAGTGGTCGCAAATTAAGTCAGAACTCTTACCCTCCTAAACCACACCTACAAATATTAGAGTGTTGTCACTCAAAGTGAAAATCAAATTTTGTAGAAAATAGCTGAAATTTAGTGATAGACAAAATATGTCACCTCCGGTAGTAAATATGGCTGGACAAAATCAAAACCCAGCATTATCAGCGTCATCTAATGCAGGAGGAAGTAGTCAAACACAACTGCCACCCTAAATAATGATGGATATAATGCAACTTATGCAAAACCAGCCAATACAGAACCTGCATTTTGCAGACAGAGGATAGAGATTCCATAATCCCTGCAAAATGAAGTTGATCTCTGGCTTACACTACTCAAAGGTAGATTAAAGACTGAAAATCTACAAAACAATCAAAAATATATACATATCTCCAAGGATATCCTAGCAAAAATAATTTGACACATTCAGGATATCATGGAGTGCCAGAAAAATTATAAATGTATTTAGAAAAACAAAAAATCAAATAATTGATGATGTTATGGGTGGTATGAAGATTGGAGATGACAAGCCCCTTCTGTTATAGGAAAACAGTTCAGCAAACTACTACCTCAAAGAGTTGTGCAATGCTTGGTTGCTGTTGGTTCAACTACGAACAACAATTCTACAGATTTGGATTTTTAGGTGGTGCACAGGGATACTCGAGGACCAAAATCTTGATTGGAGCATTACCTACAGAGAACAGAGATATAGCTCAACTTAGAGATCGAATTGCTCAGTTAACTAGAGAAATTAAAAAAATAATAATTTATGGAAAAATAATGGTGGAAGAAACAATTAATCAAAAAGCAACGATAAAAATGAAGAAAGAAAGTGTAGGTCTAAAAACCCAATAAGCAATTCTACAAGGAGTCAAAGTATAATTCCCCTGAGAAGATCCTCATTCAAATGTCCATCTTGAAAATGGGGTGAGAAAACCTGCTTCTTCCACAATCCATTTGGCGCAGAGGCCACCAAAATGTAACAGCAAATATCAGTGGTGGGGGAAACCCTATAAAAAGCCTAGGGCCATCTATGTGGCCAAAGATCCCCTAGAAAAATATGCACGTCATCTGTTCATAAAAGACAGGACAAACAGGAGGGGGTACTTAATTGAAGACCTGAGCTTATTGCCAGTAAAAAACATCTGAATGTACATACTCCAAAATACTACCTACATACTGTGAATGGTCAAAATGTTCTAGCTTACAGACTTGAAACGAGCAAAGTTATATTAGTTTGCGAAGAGACATGACTTGATCCTTCACAATTGCAGATACTCAAACACAAAGGCAGATTTTCTTGCACATTTTGATGTAGTCTTCAACCTTAAAAATGGAAAAATCATAGATAGTGAAACTAAGCTTTGTGCAGATAGCAAAATGCAAGAGTACCAACTGGACTCAAATATTTCCAGTTGTACAAAAGTTGACGAACAATTCCTATGGATTCTGTCTGACTTTCCTAGAGTTACACAACCATTAATTCGCAGGCATCCTACATATGAACACAATACAGTTCATTGGATTCAAACTAAAGGACTGTTGTGCCATGTTAAAGCTTGCAAATTATTACCTGACAAATTCAAAGCAGCATGAGAATAGGTACTATGATCAGATTGTAGGGGAAAGTGGCATGGAACCTACTCAACTTTTTTACACTAAAACAGCTAAATAACAGCTAAAGGATGTAGAACTACAGGAACTGTTATCAGAAGAAGGCACAGCCCTACAATAGAGATAGAGGAAAATTCCTGGAACTGATGTACTAATAACATGTGATATTAGTACAAATAAGAATAGGCCATTCATACCAAAAAGATATCTCAAATTGGCTTTTGATAGTGTTCACAACTAATCGCACTCTAGACCTAAATGAACTACTGAACTTATATCAAGATTTGTATGGCCTTGAATTGAGTCTGACTGCAACAAATGAGCTTGCAGTTTCCTGAAGTGCTAAGAGATTAAAGTAAGAAGACACACTCGTTTGCCCCTCAAATCTTTCAAACAGAGCAGTTTAAAACAAGACATAAAAAGCATCTGTTATGGCTTATGATACAATAAGATGGGTTGAGGCCTTACCAATCATCCTCTTAGGCCTCCAATCTGCTCTACAATCAGATATAGGAAACTGTAGCGCAATTAGAATTTGGTAAAGAGCTACACCTACCAGGGACTTTTTCAAAGAATAAAAGAAATTAACCTCGAAATAATGGTTCAAAACATATGAACTGATGCAAATAAATTTCTAACACAGGCAACTTGCCATGGCCAGCCCAAGATTGACATCTCCAAATATTTGGCCACAACATCACATGTGTTTATAAGAGATAAAAAAATAAGAACTACACTGGAAAAACTATAAGTCCGTCTTTGCAAAGTAGTATCACGTGACAACAAAAACTTTGTGATACTTATAGCAGGCAAACCAAAAACAGTTTCAATTGACAGATTGAAGCTTGTGTACATAATAAATGACAACAGAAAAACTCACCAAAGAGTAACGAAATCAATATAAAAACAAATTAGAATGAAAATACACAGACAAATTCATCCAAAAATACTAACTCACAATAAGTAGAAGAAGAATTAGTTGAAAAAAGTGGTACATAACAAAATTCACAAACTGAAAATTCACAAACAAATAAAAACAAAAATTCAGTCAAATGATCTGACAATGTCTGAACAAAAATATATCACCTTCAGACCCAATTTGCCCACAAAAAAGAGGCAGACCCTTAGGAAGTATAAAAATGAAAAATCAGCATCTAAATTATAGGTATGAACATCTGGTGCAGAGCAAATAGGAAAATAAAACTTGGAAATTAATATCTGGCATAGGAAAAACTAACCCACTAAAAAACAAAAACAGATTCTTGTAAGATTAAAGTCCGATGCTATTGTCAAACAAAATGAGTAACAATAAAAGATAAGCATTAATACACAAATCCACATGCTTTTGTGATCAAAACATTGCAACGTGTTTCAGTTGTTAAAACGCAACAAGCAAAAATGTCCAAAACAATGACATCAATACCCCTGCAATAATTATTGTTATGAGATTGAAAATTACACATCTCAAACTTCGTTTTTATATAACTTTTGTTGAAAATGAACAGAATTTATCAAAAAAACTTTCATTAGTACGAGAATTTTTACCACTATCCCCTCCACAAACAGAAAACATTCAGATAAGGCGATGAACTGACACTGCAATCGATCAAAAAATCTCACAACTTCATTCGCTTCTCTACTTTTGACAAGACTTAGACCAAATTTATCTCGCACCTTTTCCTGTATTTTCATTTTGTGCAAAATTTTGTGCATGCATATTACCTTTCCTACTGCGGAATACCATTTGTATCTGGTTTTCAATAATGTCATCTACTGAAAATTTATTCATAAATTCTACTGCCCAAAACAATGCTCTAGAAATAATTGACACCATGAAAGATCAATGCCTTCTTGAACATGAGAAAGAACTGGCCAGAATTGAAGACAAATTACTCATAGACACAACTTCCATTCACAATGTCATAAACACTATGTTGTCTCTGTAACCACCCCTGGTTTCTCCACCCAAGATGCCAAAGAAGAACCTGAAAGTAGAAAACCTATCTTCAGGCTCATCAAAACTGACAATGAGTAAGATAGCCAGGTTCCTTTTCACAGATAGGAACTAGATGTTTAAACAGCATTATTATCTTATTGGCCATTGAAAGTCAAACTCTCCAATGTTTGTCAAGGAGAAGATGACTTCCCATCTTTGTCAGGAAAATCCTCAACACCATCCCTATTCATAATTCTGAAAACCAGCTCCTTTCAATAAACTACTCAGACAAAGGGGCTACCAGAGATCATACTTCCAATTCCCACTTCATTAACTCACACGATCTTTAAAAATTAAAAAAACAAAAAAATTCAACCATCTAAAAAAAAATAAAAATAAGAATAAAAACCAAAAAAATAAAATAAAAAACAATCAGAAATGAGAAACAGAAAAAATTAAACTAGTGATAAACTGAAAAACTGACCCAATCTAGATTTAAAAATCAAAACTCAAAAATAAACTGCTCAGCCACCATAAACCTAAATATGTAGACCATTTATATAAATTTTTCAGACATAAGCTTCTGGAAATCTGAGAAGTTTGTTTTACAAAAACAATTAAATTATCATTGAAAAGATGGAAACTTAAATTAATCATCTTTTATATTATAAGAAAGAAACCGTTTTTAATGTCGCAAATTAGCTTCAGAACCACTGAACCAATTTGAATGAATCTTCTACAAAATTAATTATCCTAATCCTCTGCTGATTTAAAATCAATAAATTCAAAAATCTATCGGATACAAATTGAGTTGTCTTTAAAAAAATGATCCCTCAAATAAATTATGTGATTGTGTGCATCAATGGCTACAAACATGTGTGACTGCTATTTTGTTTATTCCCTTTCATTTTTCTGTTCTTCAACTTTGGAACTGTTGTAGTTGCAAATACCTATTATATATGGCTTTGATTTTATACATTGTATTGAATTTCTCACTATTCTAGTTTGGTATTTCTGCTTTCGCAAATATCTAATGAAAAATCAGTTGGGTAGGTGTTGATGAAATGCGATAAGTGGGGAAAATTGGGTATTTTTTATGGATTAAACCTAAATTATACCCCTGTAAAAAAAAATGAATGGAATAATTTTTTATTGATTTTTAATCTTTTTTCAATTTTGTTGAACTATTTTTCCCTCACCTCAGATGAACCTGTAATGAACATAATTTGAAACTATGTCTATTCTAGGCAATATCTATCTTTCCCAGTAGCATGGGCCATTGGCCTTTTTTTTTCCTGCAAACAAATATTTACAGATTTTTAATTCAGCAAATAAAATAAAGCTTTACAATAAAATTAAAATCAACAACCAGTTTTAAACCTGAAAGGCAAATGGGGCAGATGACCCCTGTACCATCTGCTTCATTTGGGGGGTCAAATGTGCCACTACTTCCAGATTTTTTATGTCTTATAAATGTATACAAAATATACTCGGGAAATACTTCAGTAAAAATGTTCCTAAAATATTAGATAAAAAAATTGCAAGAGAAAATGTTACACCCCTCACCCGTGCAAAGCTGGGTTAATCAGCTAGTAAATCAATACAACCAGAGACACTGAAAAAGTTTAAAGTAAATAAAGATGAAAGGCTAGGCCCAAATTGAGTGCAGCTCAATGCAGAGTAGTTTTTGTGGGAAATTTTAGTTAAATACAACACCCAATATTGAGCAAAAGGAACTGCTCAGGTAATTAATGCTGGTTCACAAGCTGACACAGTCAGAACAATATTGCATAGTGTTGTGATCGAGCCATCAAGGAGCAGTTTTGAGCCAGTGCATTTGCCTGCGTCAGGTTGATAGATAAAAATTCATTGAATAAACACTCAGGCTCATATTCACAAATATCACTTTAACCTCCCACCACTTAAACTTCACTAAAAAACATTTTTTTGCACAATTTCAAACTGAAAAATGAGAGAACATTATATCTCTTATGAGAGTTCCAATATAAAAGTAAAATGTTACCACACTCTTAAATATAAAATTGTGCTAAAAATAATTTTCAACTGAAGTTTAAATGAAGGGAGGTTAAAGTGACATTTGTGAATATGGACCCCAATTTTTCAATTGTTTAACCACAGCACAGGTCACAAGTTTTAGCAAATGCCAAAAAATTTTGGTAAGAACATTAAAGCTAGGTGTGGCAACTTCCTACCAGCGGTGATGAGTGAATTTGTATACTCTCTGGTAGGTTGTGGGGCTGGCCCTATATTATGTAGGGTGAACACACTTTTTGGTTCACAGGCTATTTGTACACCACAATTAGTCTAATTTGAATACTGAGCAAGGCTCACACAGACATGAGGTCAATTGTAATAGTGTGCATGTGTAAACCAAGCCCTACAAATGGTTACACCAATATCTCAGTTTCACTTATGAAGGTTGCAGTTTTCTTAACTCCCTTTCATTAATTGGCAGGCAGGCAATCAAGAAGGTTGTAGCTCTGCTCCCTTCTAATAAAACCATCTTTTCCAAGATGCTCATCAAGAATCAACTCAATCTGGAAAAACTCAAACAAAAGTCCTCAAGTTCTCCAAAGCCTTAATGGCATTGCCTCTCCAGAAATGGATCGATGACAACCAAATCAACAGACCTTCAATGGTATAATCTTCCCTCTTTTCTCAGTTGTTGGGTCCTTGACAACACTAGTGAGTGGGAGATTGTCCAGGGTTGAGGACATAGGCATACCTACCAGTAAGTCCACACCTCCTCTAGCTACTGTGACATTCATATTACTGTCAGCAGCTGTCTGTTCCTCCACCACCTAGGCATCCTCTATGCCTTTTGGAGGGGGGATGTCAAGATAGCCACTCCAGCAGAATAGTGTCAACCACACCCTGCTTGATTTATCTCCCATCTGTCAGTGACAATTGACATCAACCATGATTGCATCACCAAATATCTTGGCAGAGGCCCAAGCCCCTACTAGCACACTGACTGCTCTGCCTCAGTTCAATAGGAGGAATGTTTGGCTTTGGCTGCAATGGACTGAGAACCTGGCGCAAGCTCATAATAACATCACAGAGCACCATATATTTTTTTCCATCTCCTGTTTGCTCCAACCATCAGTTGAAAAAGTAATCCCTGACTTACTCTACAGCACCAATTCAACCCAGTAGATTTGGAGTAACCTCTGTTAGTTGATTCTTGAGGAGTTCCTGCCATTGCTGCTGATGAAGCAATCTTCGTAAAGCAGCCATTCACATTGGAGTTTATAGACACATCAATTGTAGGGCCAACTATGGTTGTACCCATCACAGCTCTGACAGCCAGCGCTCCTTCCATCAGCACATCTTCCAAACTTTAAGATATAACATTGCTGCTGAAGCAATTGTTAACATAGAAATCGGTTGACACCTTTCCCGGCTATCTGGCTTGGAATTGTTTGGATCCACCCTGCACCTAGTGGAAATGTCAATCATCGTCTCTGGTCAAAGATGATCTATTGTAAAACTAGAGAACAAGACTGCTTTGGCAGGTCAACTTCTTGTTTCCAATCAAATCTGCCTTTTTACACCGGATATTGTGATCAGTTGACTCACCTTCCTTGTCAATACAGATGCAGAAATTTCTGTAATCCCGCTATACAAGGAAGACTTGAGATGCAAGACATCACTACAGGTCTACACTGTAAACCTCACTACAATAGTGACATATGGAGTTAAGATGGTCCAACTTGACCTGCATCTCTAGTGTGATTTCAAGTGGGTATTCATAATTGTAGGTGTCACCTATCTGATACTAAAGGCTGATTTTCTCACCTATTTCAACCTACTACCACATATTGGCCAACACTCACTACTTGATGCTCACACCAGACTTAGTGTCAGTGGTTCACCCACTCACCAAATTGACTCTTTGATATGCATGTCATACACGAATAGCAATGATAAATTCCACATTTTCCTCTCTAAGTTCCTTGGCATCACCTATGTATAAGGCCTTAAATCAAAGATAGTACTAACTGACATCACCTATGAGATCAAAACTGTAAGTTGACCCATCTCTTGCCACACTCATCAACTGCAGCTTGAAAAGCTGAAGGTTGCTCACCTTGCTTTCTAGGCGATGCTTGAATGTGAACACTATTGCCCATCACAAAGCATCTTGTCATGTCCATTGTATATGGCTCTCAATCCAGAATCAACCTGCTGTATGCTCCGCAGTTACCACAATCTGAACACATACATCAAACCAAATACCCAGTACCCAACATTATGAATTTCAATGCCTGTCTGCTGGAGCAAAGATATTCATAAAGTTGGATCTTGTCTGTGTGTTCAACCAAGTCCTTATGGCACATTGAAGCATCGAGAAGATCATGGTCATCACAGTGTTTGGACTTTATAAATTCCCAGTTGTGCCATTTGGCTTGTGAAACTCTGCTCAAACCTTCTAGTAGTACATTGATGGATTACTGTCAGATCTTGACTATGCTTACACATACATCAACAATATCCTCATTGCATCCTTTGATGAGGAAGAGCAAGAGCACCACATCACAGAAGTCCTGGGATGTGACTATCAAACTGGACTGACTTTACATAGTGCTAAATTGGAATACCCCATTCCAAACTCTTGTTTCTCAGCCATAAAGTTAACTCTACTGGTATCGGACTCACCCCAAAACATGTGCAAGCCATTCTTGATTTCCCCAAGCCTCTGAGTGTGCATCAATTGCGATGGTTCCTGGGAATGGTAAATTTTTACCAGCACTCAATCAAACATTACACCCACAATTCCCAGTAAACTGTTCATGTTGATCCATACCAACAAGAAGAAGGATAAAATCCCTCTTGTTTGGAACAGCACTGCCAAAAAGGCTTTCAAGGACCTGAAGCAAGCGCTTGCTTATGAAATACTGTTGGTACATTTGCATAAAAACAAGCAGCTTGTCCTCACAACCAATGCATCCAACTTTGCACTTTGAGCAACTCTCTACCAACATGATGAGAATACTCTCCTACAATTAGCCTTCTTCAATGGAAACTCTCCAATACTGAGTGTGAGTACCCTACACACAACTGTGAACTGCTCACTATTTTTACAGTGGTAAATCATTTTCATCCTCTTGTTGAAGGACAAGTGTTCTTTGTGTACATGGACCACAAGCCCCTCACAACAGCCTTTCTATAAAGGAATGAGAAAGCTTCACCACACCAGCTGAACCAGCTCGAGAACATCTCCCAGTTTACAACTGACATTCAGTACATCAGAGGCACTGATAACATCCCCACTAACACACTATCTTGTGTAGCAACCAACACCATCAGCGTACCTAACCTGTTCGATTATAACAATTTATTCTCAACCAACTTGCAGATGCTGACTGAGCAAGTACTCTAGATGACCAGAATACCACGCTCATCTTGGAAAAGTTTCAAATACCAGGTTTGAAGTATAATGCTAGGTGTGACACCTGAGAAAGAAACAACCATTTTTCCTGGCCAAACATCGCTACATGATCTTTCAATCGATCCATGGGTACTCACATCCTAGTGGACAATCAACTGTGAAACCTGTAGCTTCAAGATTCATATGGCCGAGGTTATGATCCAACATCCTAAACTGGTCGAGGAAGTGTACGATGTGTTAAGCAACTTAAATAGGATCACACACCAAGGCTCCACTTCAAGTCTTTCAACCAATGGCCCACTTTAGACACATCCACTTGGATCTCATAGGTCTGTTGTCAATTGGTACCAGCTTTTGTCATTGTCTAACAATGATAGACTATGCCACAAGATAGCCCACTGCTGTCATAATAACGGACATTACTGTAGACTGGGTAGCCACACTGTTTACCCAGTACTGGATCTCAAACTTCGACATCCTGGAGTCCGTCACTACTGAATAAGGATGCGGGTTCAAAAGCGCACTCTTTACCACTGTTGCACTAAGGCTTAACATATGCAAAATCTCAACCACTGTGTACCATCCTTAGTCCAACATTGGAGTGCTGGCATCACACACAAAGCTGCAATCATGGTGTACTCCCAAGACTCTGCTTGTCAATTGGCCTGCTGCTTTCCCACTCATACTACTGGGACTGTGCACCACAATCATCTCTGATCTTGTGTTTCACCAACACAGCTAGTCTATGGCAAAGGATTACACTTTCCAGCTGATTTCTTTGAAGACAGCTCACCAGCTAGTGTCAATCCTGTTAACATTGTACCATTGGTAAAGCATATTTGAAAAAGTTTGAAAACTTTTGTATGACGCTCCCACAGCAATCCTAGGACCTACATTCTCACTGACTAGCCTACAGCAAAGTATGTATGGTTGCATGTTTACACCCCACACAAATCTCTTGACCCTCTATATGACAGACCATACCTAATCAAGCAGACGAGTGATTTGAGATCAATGTGAATAGTAAACACAACTAGGTCTCCATCAACCACCTTAAACTGACTTACCTCTTCAACATTTAAGAAGACAGATCTGATATCGATCACTCTAAGCTCGTAGACAATTCAATCGATCTAGAGCAGTCAGAAAATTTGATCCCACTTGCTTCACCTAAAAATGACAGTAATTGGCAACCAATCAGGTACAATCAGTTGAGAGATTTGATCATAACATGAACTTCACCCTCAATTGATCCATCAAACATAAATATGTTTGATTGAAACATCAAGGAATCAATTGGCACTCCAAGGACAAATTCTTTTGAAAAAACAAACATCAGCTCTTCTGAGAATTTGCTGACTGATACACTTGATATTGTGCCATTGTCAATAGAATGCGACGATAACATACCACCTGGCGCATCTCCCATTGACAGTTACAAATTAACTGAGTTGTTTACTGGCACAGACTCAAATTCACAAATAGTGAATTCTAAGATGTGCAGTAGAGAGAAGACGACCTCACTGAACAAAAACCAAATCTCTTATCCTCCTTCCAAACAAAGAACAACTTGGTCCTCCTGCGACCCGATCATTAAAATAACTTCAGCATCACCTTCTTTATCACACCACCCTCTTCATTCGCATTTATGAAAAGAAAGGCGGTACGTTCTATGAGAGAAGAGGCGAGTACAATTTGTACTTTTATACTCACGGATACCTTAACAAACTCGACACATATAAGCTCAGTGGAGGTCGACACTCTTCAGGACAACTAGGATTGTCATCAAGTTGAAATATTTGTACAAAGCTCATGTTTGCTCCTCGATATTAATCGCCTTTAGAATATGTGATTGTAGGAGGGTAGAAAAACATATTTTTGAAGAAGAACAATCGTCTATTGACGATCTATTGGAGGCTGAAGAACTTCTTCTTTTCCCCAATCCATCACTTGCAAATCATAGAAATTTCTTTTCTCACTCCTCCACCTCATCCATTATCTCTCCTTTATTCACTCCCTTACATTCTTCACCCATTCCAGCTTCTATAGATTTTGATATGTCATTTAATCTTGAAGATAGCTCTCTCCTCCAGCATCTAGACATTTTCATCACAGATTCTCTCAGTGAGGTGCTCTCCACAAGTAATAGCTTATCACAAGTTGCTGCAACTACAGTATCAGCCTCATTGCCTACTATCATAATAGTTTCACCAATCACCACAATGCTATCATTGGATTAAAGCACTACCAAAACTGTAAAGGCTTTGGTTCAAGTGCACAGAAAACTAATCTCAGATAGCGAGTCCTCCCTTGCCAAGTTGAGGCAATCTGTGGTCATGGTGGCATTCCTTCCACAATCCTGGATGGTCCTCAAACATATTTGAGACAGGAGTTGGTCCACACTACAGCTCAACAAGGAATTGCCTCACTGTTGGTACAGGCTCCTCCACATGCGCTGAAGTCCCACCTTGTACAATGGCCTTGGCCACTCATACAAGTGCAATGGTTGGTGCTCATCAACTGCCAGTGTCCAGTCATAAAGTCTCAAATGCTGAGATGGTGGCAGTAGAGGAGATGATAAAGAAACCACCCACTCCATGTCTTGTGCAGTTGACTGATCCAGTTGTTCATTGAGCAACTCAAAATGGAACTTGTCCTAAGGGTAAAATTGGGCCAACTATCACAGAGGGTAAAACCAAAGTGGTGACAACTCCCACCTTGATGGTTTCCAGCCAACCTGTGAAGCATATCACTACAATGGGGACTGCTGTAACAACCTTTTCACATCCTAGCCAAGTTTTTACTTGTGCTACTCCTACGACCTCTACATCCACAATGCCAACAATGTCACAGATGTATGCAAAAGTAGTGGCTAGCACCCCTCCTTATCTAGTGCATACACTGACTCAGACTGTTGAATCAAAGCAGGCAACAGTAATACCAGCCTGCTTGATTCTAGCCCCCAACTCAATGAATGTTGATGACTCTGTTAACAAACACATCCTGCCCCTTTACCAACCACAAATTTCTGCAAAGCAGGACCCCTAAACATCACTCCCCTATTGAGTTGAAGCAGCTGGAATAGAGGCCAGGCTCTTGCCAAACCTCCATTCATAAAGTATAAGATGCACCACCCTGGAAAGGCTGGTAGTGGCGGCTTGATGTGTGCTCTGTGCACTTGCAACCTTACCTACACCACATACTTGAGACAGTGGGATGCAAGTACAATCAATTGCACCACCTCACTGTGCAAGATGAGTGTGCCTCCTGCTTCCTTGATTCCGGCATCAGCAATCCTCGCTAGACTCAGATTCACCAAAAGCAGATGTCATACCTCCAATGCTTTGAAGCTGCAATAATTGAGGCACGCAATGCACATTTAGTGGCCATTCTCACAGTGAACTCACTAAATCTGGCTGGCATAGTTGTTCAACCCCCACCCAGAATACCTATTCCGCTGGTGGTCCAACCAATCCCCATAGTTTGTTGAACCTACAACGTTCCATTCCCCTAGCATCAAGTCCACAAGATTTTGCTCCCTCTCCTTTGGTTGAGGTTTGGCTTGATCAACCTTCAAGCAGATGATGGTGATGTCATCCTATAAAGAGGAATCGACCCCCTCACCATCATGGTGATGAAAAGATGCCTTTGGCAAATGGCCTGTGAGAATCTCTGAGTCACCACACTCGCATTTTGCAAGCATTTGACATCATCTGTTTCCCCCAGAAACATATTGAGGGAGAGTAATGTGGCAATTTCCTACCAGTGGTGACGGGTATATTCCTACACTTGCTGGTAGACTGTGCGAATGGTTTCTAAATTATGTAGGGCAAACACACTTTTTGCGTCACGGGCTATTTGTACCCCACAATTAGTCTAATCTGAATACTGAGCACGGCTCAAACAGACACAAGGTCAATTGTAGCAGTGTGCATGCACTAACTGCCACGCCCTACACTAGGTAACTCAAAAATCTGAACTGTTGATTTTGGAGCGGATTGAAACCCTCAGCCCACCATTCCATGTAAATGGATATATATTTCGTTTTTATTTTGGCTAAAAAATGCTTAATTTTTGAACAAAAGCTATGATATTAGAAATAAATATTTAGTATAATCCATTCTAACCATATATCAGCTTTGGTGCGTATCGGCCATACGGTACATCTGGTACGATATTTTTGATTTGATTTTGGCTATGAAATGGTCAATTTTCAACCAATAGTTACGAAATTCAAAACATATACGTATTCACTATAATCTACCCTAACAAGTGACAAATTTTGGTGTGGATTGGTCGGATGATACTTTCGATATGTCCAATTAAATTCTGATTTTGGATTCTAAAATACCCAATTTTCAATCAATAACTACTAAACTAACTTTTTCCAATTTTGAGTGTGATTTACTTTTTTTTTCTGAAAGCCTACATTTTTTAGTGGAGCTATTTGCTGCGTTAAGTTTTTTTCAACTTTAATTCACCATTCCACAAAATGTAGAAACACGAAAATACGTCATATTTGCTGCTTTTGAAACGCAGTTTGCGTTCCAATTTGAGGTGATAAGCGCAGCTCAACGTTGAAGAGCAGTTTTTATTCCTCTCTGCTTCGTTCAATTTGGACTTAGCCTAAGAGGGAGGTATTTCTCCCACATAATGTCAAAGATAGGCAAAAAATTTACTCACTGGTATTCCGAGGCAAATTTGATATTCGTCGCATATTTAATAATAGGCGACAATATAATCTGGAACTTGTAATTTTCATCGTCTTTCAATTTACTTCGCTTCTCAAATGAATATCCAATCATTAGTTTATCTAAATTTTTTTAGAAAATTAAAAATAACAATTTTAGATACTTCCCTTCCAAAAACCGAACTTTAAGGTGTTTCGTACCAGGAGCTAGCAGTTGGCCACTATCCAGTATTTTGCGAACATTGCCAATAGACACACCAACAAACGCAACATGCCACTTTTCCAACGTTACAGTATCGACATTATTAGTCATTAAATGTTTTTTCAACGGGAACTTACACCAACCCGTTGGTACTGAATACGACGACGGCGGATCACCTTTCATTTCATGTGCTGGTATTGGACAGCAATTATAGCAATAACAAACAATGCTGGAGTCTGAACTGAAGAACCCAGCTGAAATATAATAGATTATGGCAAAATTAAACTTTTTGCAGAGAGGGGACCGAAGGAAATAAGACCATACCAGGTAATCCCAAAAAATTGCGAAATCTACAACAACGGGTTCTGTACTCGCAATTTGGGTTCTGTTTAGCAAGCGTTAACGGACGTTCGTTTACTGGAGACGAAATGTTATTGCGTGAAACGGTTTTTGACTTATTACCCGATTTCTCAGCTTGTATATACATCGCATTTGCTATGTTCAGATTGGTTTTGTGATCACAGTTTACCAACGACGTATGTCTCGTAATTTCAGTGTTATGTTGCAGTGATAAATTTTCTGTCATCGAAACCGACTTTTTACTGATACTACAATGCTCACTATCATCGTGTGAGTTTCCTGCCGGAAGTGACGAAGTTAATGACACAGCCTGAAATTCGTTCATCGAACTACTCATCACAGAATTATTTTCGTTGGTTTTGTCTGTCTTCGAGTGAAATTCGTTACTTTCAGAAGTCGTAGCATTCGAACATGACTCGATAACCGCATTATTTTCGTTCGTTTTGTCAAGTTTCAAATGAGATTCGCTTTGTGATAACTGGGACGGAGCAGAATGCGAGCTGGACGCAATCATCGCATTGTTCTCGTGAGTTTTATGCAATTTTAGAAGAGACGTGGAACCTTCGTCGTTCGATTTAGAATTTTTAACTGCATTTTGGGTTTCGAGACTGTCATCATCAGATGGACTCTCTTTCTCATGACGCTCAAGATCAGCTTTTTCGTGAGCTACCATTGCTGGAGGGTTATTCTCGACAGTAACAACGTTCATGTTCTCAGAATTCGAGCAAGGAATTGTCATCGTTTCATTAATTTCTGATTCAGATTCTTCCACTACGTCATTGCTCTCAATGGTAACCTGAAACAAATCCAGAAATTAAGGAAAATATGATCCAGTTTGGAAGAAAATATGAGATAGAAAATTTAACCTGTTCACATTGCCCATACAAATCTACAAGAACATAGCAAACAGGAGGAATATTTAATGCAGCAACACCTTGCTCTTGTTCATCGATAAACAAAATAAGTTGATTGTTAGAATCTACCAAAATTCCAACTTTTTGCGAAACACTTAGAGCTTCCAAATTGGGTCCAAATCTTGATTTAATCTAGAAAAAATATTTGGAATATTAGAAATAAGGCACGACTCCAGACATAAAAATAATGGAACGAATCTACCTTCTGTCCGTTGTGATAAACAGAATCACCAGCAAAGAGCCAAATACCCCTTTTGAATCCAAATGCAGTAATCGGTAAAGTTGACCGAGTTAAGGGCGAACAGATAATACCGATCATGAGAGAAGAAACCCATCGTGGATTAAGATTATCAATGGTAACCTAAATAGAATGTCAGATAAATACAAAAAAGTTTCTCGATTAACGAAAGGAAAACATACACTACAACATTCATCGACAGAAAATTTGTTTTAATACCTGAAATAATACATTCCGTTCTAACGGTTTTGATACAATAACGACCCCTTGATTATAGCTTTCAGTTCTCAAGGCCGTTTTAAAATTATTCAAAAGCCTTATATTTTTGCCTCTCAGTTCACGGAAAAACTTCCATTCCTTTTCCAACACAAAAAACAAAAACAGAAATAAGAGCTAATGTTGCTGGGTGCAAAAAAATGGAAAAAAGGCTACAAAATTAAGACTCCATTACATGCACAACCTCACTGTTAGTTGCGGTGAAATATTTTTCTTTTTCAACATTTTTTAACAAGCAGAACTCCATTTGTGATTGTTCGGCTCGAAGATCATCAAGTCTTAGAACACTAAGTAAATAATTACAATTTTTATATTATGAAATACGAGGACTAAATACAATGACTTTTGCTTACTCTTTCGACGGTGTAACGGCATCCGGGGCGTGATTTCCAACGGGTGAAAGAGCCGAAGCAGTAGCGTCCATTGAAGGAATAAGTAACGACGCCTTAAGATCTTTAATATCACGAATCATAGTTAATTCCTTGACGTTTCCATACAAATCCACAACAGCATATACAACCTTCATACAAACAACATACTTATGAATTAAAATCAATATTACGAATTAACCAATACCAACCAGTTTTTTTTTATTTCAAAATATTTCTCAACAAAGTAACCATGAATTAAATTAAAAGTTATAGGTTATTTCGAAATAATTTTCAAGAATAAAAAATGAAAAAATTTTTTTGATCATGAACAAATTATAAAAATCTAGCACAAAACAACTTTTTCAGGAAAAATTGTTTTGTACTTTGAAATATAATGTGGAATACCTCACATCGTTGTGGAAGATATTCCACTACAGATAGTACTCTGCAGTTAGTACCTACATTAACCACTTCATATACAAGGTATGGGGGAGCAACACCTCGAAGACTTAGCCTCTGTTTTTCTGGTCTTTTATACAGGCTCCTGACAAGCAAACAAACACTCATATGTAGAAACTGCATACGTCTGTTTGATGACTAATTGCGTCATATTTATCCCCCCTAGTTTTTTCTCCATAAAAAATATTAATCGCATACCTAGGGGATTTATCAGTTTATCACGGTTTATTATCCCTTCCCATTTAGTGAGCATACTGTCAATGACTGCAACTACACATTCATAGGATTGCATCCTATAAGCCAGTTGGTTAAGGAACTTTTTGTGGTTATGCTGTCCCCTCCATTATAGTGATCTATACTGAGTCCAACAATATGGGTGATATTGAGGATTGGATTTTTGATGGGAGGAATGGGGTTTTATTTGTCTGTGTACTGTTAGTAAAGATGAATTTGTACAGAAGTGTGTGGATAGAAGGAGGTGGAGGAGCAGGTGCTATGTTACTGAGCTCCTTGTCTGCAAATAGGAACCTGGCCCCTTATTGTCTTCTTCAGCAGCTCCAATTTTAGGATTTTCAGAATTTGTTTCTGTCTCAGACATTTTGGCAGGAGGGACCATGGATGGAAGTTTTGAACTCTTTTTGAAGGCAATATTTTCCGCTGGAATCAATTTCTGTATCAATCAGAAGTTAATCTTTGATTTTGGCCAACTTTTTTTCATGCTGCGAAAAACATGGTGACTTTGTTATTTATGTAATCAACATTTTCTTTTGAAGTTAATAGTTTTTGTGGATCAAAAATGGAAGATAAAACGAATGAATTTGTAGACAACATTCTAAAAGAAAAACGAGATAGAGAAAAAACGAAGTTAATTTCTAAAAATAAATATTGTAAGTATTAAATTAGCATGAAAATACTGATAAATGTTGAGATTGGAACAAAAACTAAAACTTAAAAAAATGCACAGAAATTTGGTCTAAGTCTGAATGCCAGTAAAAAGGCGAATGATATTGTTGTGAGATTTTGAGATTGGTTATAGTGTCATTTTGTCAACTTATCTGATAATTTCCCATTGGTGCAGGGGATGAATGTAAAAATTCTCAATCAAATAAAAGAAACCATATACACTACGACTGATACTAATTTACCAGTCATATATTGCCTGATTTGATGACTTATTTCTACAGCCAACAAACAAGGAGTAGATTTAATTCAGTATGATGTCAAATATGCTTTCTAAATTCAATGCCTCCCAAGGATTTATATTTATTTTCCCCCAAAGAGATGCCAAATAGGCAAAATAAGTTTGTGGAATACCTTGTTGTGAGAGATATTCTCACCAGAAGGAAATTCAACAGAATTTAAGCGTGTTCAGCCACTGCATACAAGCGTATGGGTAAGCCAGAACCAGACCGAACACTGGCGATTTTAGAGCCGGTTCGGGTGGTTTTTATATGGCTTATTCGCGCGCACACAAACACACGTACGTATGAAAATACGTACGTCAGTGAGGGCGGCCAGGTCGAATCATCCCCTACCATGATAAGAGATGGCTGGCCGGTTCGTGTACGGATCGTGACATTGTTTGGTGATGTCACGATTTGGTACTCGTACATTACCTGCACGTACTTGTAGGTAATTACGATCGAACGTATTTTGTGTTTTGTTTAACGTCATATAGACGAATAAGTTAGCCTGCCCTTTGGGGCGGCGACTGTCGTCAAGGGGTCCGAGCCCCTTACCTCATACCATTGAGTCCCCACAAAGTTGTTTAAATTTGATTAAAATTGTCTGAAAACTTCATCAGAAAACTCGTACGATGTACTAATGCTCAACTAAGCCAAATGGGTTTTACCTAATCGAAAATTGATCATTGTCTACATTAGCTAATCATTTACATTGACAATGTGCTTCTAGCATTAAACAAACTAGAATGAACTGATCAACTAAACAAAGATTTAAACACTAATTTCCCAATTAAAATAATTGAGAGCCTTACTTTTTTTGTTGGATTTGGGATTAATCGTAATTTTATAAAAAAAAACAAAAAAAACTATATTTTCACAATTTAAGTACATACAGACAAGATTCTCCAAAAACACAGTAGGATTAAGTCAAAATCTATATCAACTTCTGAGGAGACTGGAGATGAAATTTAATAAAATAGAAAATGGAACTGATGACATCAAGTATCGACCAAAGATTGGTTCATTGCTGTATTTGGCAAGATTGACATGGGCAAACATTTTGTTTTTTGTTAACTAATTTTCTTGTTGTCAGTCACCATCAACTGTGTTCATCGTATATTTAGATAAGTTTTGGCTACTCGTGATTATTACCTCGAGTATAATTCAGATCAATTAGATTTAGTGGCTTTCACAGATGCTTCATATGCTCCAGATATCGATGACCAACCAGCAAATTTAGACAATTTAGATAAAAAAATCAATTACAGGGTATTTGTTGCATAATAATGGGGATCTAGGATCTACTCAAGTGAGGCATTCATTGCCAAAATAATAGCGCTCTTTGATGCATCAAATAAAATTGAACTGGCATGGCTGTTAATGCTTTCTGTCTTCGATCTTAAAGATCCATTACAAGTAATGAAGGATAATTACTCTACCAAACAGATTGCCACGTTATTTTAGATTTGCACTACAAGAATGTAATTAATGTTAATTTAGTTACATCTTATGACCAGTTAGCTGATGTTCTGACAAAAAAGCTGGATCAAAACACTTTAGAAAACATGGTGTTTAGGATTCTTGAAGTGCTCCCATTTTCTAGCTGATTTCAACTTTTCAACATTTTTTGTTTCCTGGGTGGAACTATGACAGTAATATGCGTTTATTGTGACTGTCATTTCCATATGTATGTTCCACAAATTTGTTTCTACATTTCCCTTATTCGAATATTGTCTTCACAAATAAAAATATACCATTTGGGCCCCTATGCTGCTCTGTTTTTCTTATTGGCATCAGATATTTTCCCTATATTTCATGTCTTTCCCCTTATAATAAGTTTTTATATGATTTAAATATTTGAATTATGTCATTAAACCATTAATTTTACATGATACAATGATCCCTATGATCTGCGAAATTCACTTTGATGACTTTAATATTTTCATAACCATGTCTGATAACTTTTATTAATGTTAAGATTACTTTCACACACGCACTCACACATAGACACTTATGCAAGACAACTTTAAACCTTAATTTCAGCAGTTTGACTGAATGGATTTTACTTTTTGTGGTCTATTTCATATGCGGTATGAATTTTGAAACATTTTGTTCAGTACATTGGAAGAACACTAATGACAAAGAATGCCAACTTTTCTTTATATATTAGATGATGATAGTCGGATCAAATGTGTTTTCTTGAAAATAATTTAATTAGACAATCAAGGTTCATTTGGATAAATTTAATAATAGAGTATCAAAATTAGTATAAGGTTGTAGATCAACACATTCGATCCACATGATGTTTGGCCATGGGTTAATCATATAGATGTATGTTGTGTTTGCAGACTGAATTATGGTTGACTAACTATTTCTGGAGGATATAAGCAGGTTCCTTGCATCAGAAGGGAATGGTGTTTTGGGTAACAGGTCGCAATATTTGTTGCTCCTGATTTAAGAGCAAGGTTGCACGTCCTCTCTTTCAAAATTAAAAGGGTTCTTTCAGTGTTATTATTTATTAGAGAAATATAGTGAACCCAACGGGTTTTGAACAAAACTTTTGAAGGAGGTGATAAGGTATTTATTCATTCTGATAGTAATTATTAGAATAGTTCATGTAGTAAAATGACTAACAATAAGAAATCAACAAAACCTGCCAATTGAGGTGAACGCGCGCGAATCCAGAGTCAAAGCAGCGGTTAAGGTAACACCAAGCCTACTTGTGATAGTGAGGATACTAGTTATTAGGAAGTGGAGAATGAAGAGATATCAACAGAAAAGAAAGGGAACTAATATCAAAGTAAGAAAAATAGTCTGAAGCGAGAATGTTGGACAATAATTTTCATTAAAACACAAAAATAAATACAAAAACAAGGAATCCATTCATTACTTACAGCAGGAATATCACAAGCAGCAACACCTTGATCTTGTCCATTAATATAGAAATGTAACGTTCTATCCGCTGAAATTCGAACACCAATGGTACTACCTCGCTGCAGCCAGTGCAAATTATGAGAATAATGAGACTTAATAATTCTACCATTATGCCATACTTCGTCTCCTGTGAACGCAAGCCATTAATAAGTCACGAGATCGTAAAAAAGTTTATCAAATATATAACGCCACATTTACCTGTTAGGTACCATACGTCCGGCTTCAGACACGAAATCGTCGGAGGCAAAGTAGTTTTTTTCGGTTGAACCGTTGTAACTCCAACACTCAATGAACCAGCGTAACTGGCACTCCACTTAGTAACCTTCATCTCATATAACTTATCCAGTTCAAGAGCGAAATTCGTAAACACGATACCATAATTATACGACCTTGTTCTTAAAGCAACGGCATTATCCTCAGAAATAACAATATTTTTTCCACAGCATAAACTAAAACAACTGCCAAAAATCGCAACAAATAAAAGTTAGATACGGAATGCATAAACATAGTCAAGTTTTTGAAAAACAAAACTCACTTATCTGGTTTACAAAATAAGGACGTATTCAACGGAACCGACTGAATAACTTCTTCAGTCCAGTTTTCGTTGCTAGAAATTGCTGGGATTTGTTCGGTCGAGTTTGCAATTGATACCTAACAACAAAGACGATTAGGCTGGTCTTCCATTGCTGATAAAAATAAAAATCACAATCTAAGGGTATTCGGACCTTTCATTGAATCTTTTTTACCGAATGACCATTATGCCGAAATCAATTATACCGAATGTATTTTACCGAAACTATTTTATCGAGAAAAACCAAAAATTTGAAAATTTGTTTATTTTTTTCACTTTTTCAAATAAATATACTTGAAAATGGGCACTTCTCTATTCCTTTATTGTATGATAAGATGGTGGGAGGTGAGATGAGATGGGTTGTTTTTTCTCTGAATAAAAAAGACTAGAGCTGGAATTTTTCTATTCCTTTATTATTATTTTAGTGGTTAGTTAGGTGTTTTTTTTTTTCAATAAAATATGTGAAAATATTTCTTTATGCTTATATCGTATGGTGGAAGGTATCGTGAGGTGTTTTTTTTCTCTCGAAATAAAAAAGATTAGGAAATTTCATTTTTCCATTCCTTCCTTTTATCGAAATTTAATTGAAAATGGTAATTATTATTTGGAAAAATACATTTCGGAGAAAAGTCCTACGGTAAAACAGTTTCGATAAATTAGAATTCGAACAAATAATAATTCGATGATTTTCCATTCAATATTTTAGATTTTGTAAAATGACCGGGAATCCAAACCACGTATTTACCTGAACACATTGGCCATATAAATCGATAACAGGATACACACCACTTGGTATATGACTACAAGCTTCCCCCTGATCTACACCATCCAAGTAATAGTGCAAAGAACAATCGCTATGTCTCATCATTCCAATTGTCATCCCGACTTGGACGGCATCCAAGTTTAGTACGTATCCATGTTTGATGGTAACACTATCTTTCATCACTGTTGATCCTATACAACAGATTAATTTCTCGCTTTAAAATGTCTCCGTCTCGTAATCAACCAATAACATTAAATTGTATACCAGAAAGCATCCAAGTATCATGATCTAAGTCAGTCATGGTGGCTGGTAGCTGATCCGGATCGTCCAATTTTACTGCTGTAACTCCTGAAGGAAAAAATTTCTAAGTTTTACTAAACTGATAAATCAAACTCGAAAAGTGTCAGCTCTTAGCTAGCTTATTAAGTAAACATAAAACATATTGAGAAGCCTGTGTACATATTTACGTTTTTCTTTGTATAACTGTCCACCTCTTTCACCTCTCGTCACTTATGTCGCCCTTCACCTCATTCACTTCGATCACATTAAATTCTACATCTTACCGAACCACTTACAAATACCAATTTTTTTTTCGTATTAATTAAAGGTTACAGCCGCTTTTGACTTTCTCGTATTTGTTCCTTGCTTTGCTCCGCTTTAAATTGTATATGTTTTTCCAGCTTGCTGTTGCTTAGGCTTCTTACTGTTTCGCCACATTTTCGGCCTGTGCAGTCGCTTATCTGCCAGTTCATTTGATCCGTTAAATTTTAAATATTGTAGCGACCAAAATTATTTAATTTCTGTTGCAGGTTATTGGCTGTAAATATGTGGCATGATGTTAGAAGCGATGCAATAAGCAGAGGCGGGATACTGATAATCTGGTTATGTTGACACACACGATTTACTCTGTTAGGCTAGTTAATTATTGTTTAGTTGCTGAATTATGCTGTGCAAGAGTTTTAGCTTCAAAAATGCTCCATGATTTACTCAAAAATACTTAATCGTTAAAGATAATAGTTTGCTACATCTAATGTAAACTAAATTTTTATGAATTGTATGTTTAAAATTCCCTTCTTCATAGGTTTCAAGTTGTTTTTACTGATTCATAGTTAGAATTATGCCACCTATACACTCGTCACCTTTCTTCCAGTATAGGCGTTTGATTCATTAGCATACTCTGTATTGTTTCTCGTAATTCTTTTAATCGATCCAACTATATTGATCTACGAAGTAAATTTCCTGTGATTAAATCAAAATTCCATCGCTTAAAGCCTCTCAAATTGTATTTTCGATGTGATACTACATTATTAACCAGATGGAGCTAGTGGGAGCAACTGCTTCGGATTGCGGTAAGTGTTGAGTTTTTCAACATCTACTAAATTTGGCCAATCAATCATCTATCAGCAGGGCTCACTGCGACATTGAGGACTCGATATAGTAATATAAACTCTTTCTTTATGCTTTTGTTCACTTGTATTTTTTTTCTTTCTGGGAACCAAATCTTAATAAATCATAGCCTAAACTAACAAGCATATAGTGGGAGAGGGTGGTTGGTTTTTCTGGTTCATTTGGTGTTCTGTTGGTTGTATTGCTTCCCCCTTCCCTCTTAAAATCGTCTTTTCCCACACCTAGCCATGTAAGTATCTCTACCCTTTCACTTTTGCCTTTTGATTGGTTTGTCTTGTTTTGTTGTGTAATTTTTTTATATGTCACAATATCAAATCATGGGTCTCAATTTCTTTTTCTTCAATATGTAAAATTGAACACAGATTGTTTTTAATACTCACAAAAAATAAACCCTTTCATAACTACAAAAACATAATAAACACAATTTAGGGTAGAATATTAGAAGATAAAGTAAATTTAAAATTAAGTTTTCAGCATTCAGAATGACGGAAAGAACTACATAAATTACTCATCCAAAAAAACTTTTTTAAATCTCTAATATAAAGAGAGATATTAAGTTTTAAAGTGTGACTGGACCAAAAACTGTACCTTGTGAAATAGCCTGTAGTTATGACGTCAATAGTTGACTTAAATTTTTTTATAAACACAATAGAAATGACAGTTTTCATTGAATCAGGCTGAAATTTGCATGTAGGTAGCTTCAGGCATAATCTCACATGGAATTGCTTATAGTGCACAACAGTGAGGGAGTTGAGGCTGAGTAGGCAAAATAAGTTCTACCAATGAAAGTTAAGATGTAATTATAATTTCACTGAGCAGTAATAATTCATAGTTTGTGAGTACCTATTTTGTTTTTTAAAAATTCTGGCCCAGAAATACTTCCGTAGAAAACTCAGCTAATTTTCATTCCAAAAAAAACAAAAAACTTGTACAAAATATCGATACTTATAGATATCTGACAAACACATTGATATATCAACACTTCATTGCCGGTTTCAACTTTCAGGTGAAAAAATTATAAAAAAGTGAAAAACCATCAGCAGTTATTGATATTTTTAACAAAAATTTCAATCTATCAATGTCTTATTGCTAAAAACAGATTTTCTCAGAATTTATTGTTTTATAGTTCTCTTACAAACTACAGAACAAATAGGTACCAAACTCCTATTATACCTAATTCTTTTCTTATCATTCACATCATTTTTTGAGTTTTTGCTGCTCAAAACTAGCACTACTGAAACTGTACAATAGAAATGAGAACCAACTTTCAACAGAATGGTATAGAATAAAAATTTTTCATGCATTTAGTTAGTTCTGTTTTGCCACTTTAAACAAGCTGATGTCCTACTAATATTAATGTCCGTTTTATTTTAATCATTCAAAATGCCAAAGATATAAAATGCATTTATATAAAAAGAATCTTCCTACAGCAACAGATCCGTTAGAAAAAGTAAAATTTCTAACAGTGAAAAATTAGTTAGGTAGGTACTAACGAAATACTCAGCTAAAAAGTTAGGAATAGATCATAATTGATGATTATATTAATTTTTGTGATTTTTGGCTTAAAATTACCCATAGTTTAAAACTATTACATCTTTGAAAATCTAAACAAAAATTGAGTTAATGGATGTACTGGCCAATCTGCACCAACACTGATAGCAGATTACAGTTGAAAATCATAGCAAATATTTGTTTCAAATTTCATAGCTACTGGTTTAAAATTAAACATTTTGTAGTAAAAATAATATTGAGAACAGTTGTATTGGAAGAACTATCGAGCCAATCCTAACCAAAATTAATAGCATGACATAACAAATCATAATGGATTTTTTTTACAAATTTCGTGGTTGACGATTTAAAATTAAGTATTGTATGATCAGAAAAAAAAATATCAGTGCAAAAGTACCATACGGCCAATCCGCACCAAAATCAGGTGATTAGGACCTCAGCTAAGAACTAACGTATGTACTAAATTTTGTAATTATCAGACCAACACTGCAAACTGTACCGTGATAACAAATAAGGGAAAATATTGTAATTATAATAAATTATTAACCTATACATGATAGCCTACATAGTTATCTTAAGAATCTGAGTTTCTGTTGTCAAAATTTCCCTCAAATTACAAACCAAAGAACGCACCTACTTCCACTCCAAGTTTATTTCATAAGATCGAAATTCTTAAATAGATTTTCAAAGAAAATACACATAAAAATTGTTATAACAAAAATTTTCTCCACATTTAGTCTCCCTCAACTTTTAAGACATTACCGGGGGAGAGGCCCTAAACAATAATACCAAGTATCATTTGAGCCCTAATTTGTTCCTCAATTTTATACCTCATTTTCATGTCTGAAAGCACCAGACTATAATATACATGACATAAAAATAATATTAGGAGTTTCCATTAAAGTGGCGGATATCCGGTGGATTTTTGTTAAACTAAAGTAGAGATAATGGTGAATGTTATCAACAAAGTAAATCTTATGTAAGTTTCATTTTTCCTTTGATTTTTCGTAATTTTGTCTTGAAGAATAAGTATCATAACTTATTTATCCACAAATTATTAAATATATAGGTGTGGAAACAGACACATGTTCTTTTACATGTGCAGAAGCAATATTAAAACAGCAAAACAACAAGAATTCGTTCAAAAATTTAGAAAGGTCTGTTTGTTTGCAATGGATTCTGTGAGTGAATCATTAACAGAATCCATTATAAACAAACAAACTTATAGTTGATAACATACCAGTGAACTGAATATAATATACTGGAATGCTCACAGCCCATAACAACATGTACTATCATAACGAAACGGTGTGTTAGAAAGAGACAGAGATAATGGGGTGGCAGAAAAATGTAAACAAACATATCAGCTCTTCATAAAATTACTTCTTTTTTAGTATTTCTCTGAATTTCTTCACCCATTTTTACCAAGAACCTGATTTGTAATTATTGCTAAGCATGAATTAATTTTACTATTGATATTTAAGACCGTCACGTTTACTGACTCATTTGTAATTTACTTCGATTGTCTGTGGTTTGAGACTTGTCTTTTTTATACATACATATTTCATACATGGAGAAAAAAAAAAGACAATTCTCGAACCACAGACAATCGAAGTAAGTTACAAACAAGTCAATCGACGTGATGGTATGTTTAAGGGTCAATATTCATTTAAATCATGGTAAAAAGTTGCTCGGGCTACAATTGTACATCGAGATATGGGCAGAATGCCTTGATTAAATTTCATAAGTTGCTTTAACTTTCTTTAGTTCTTTTATTATTTTTTAGCAAACATCTCTTTTTTCTATTTTTTGTTATTGAAGCTATGGATTAAGAAGGTATGAACAAATAAATTATAAAATTAATGTTTAAAAGGTTTCCTTTAAAAAATCCTACTCTCTTGAAGACAACTTTATACTCAAGTGGACACCAATAAACTTGAAAATGTGTGGAAAGTATCCCAAAAGTATATTCAACAAATGTAAAAATATTCAAACTCATCAGCTCAAACATTAGATGAATGAATAAATACGTGAATTATTATACTTCATTCTTATAATAGGTCACATTTATCTGCGATTTTCTCAACATTCAGTGTTTCTAACAAAAAAATAATTTATGCCATTTTATTCTCCATTAAATTTCCTATAAAAAATACTTCACCCATTTTTCCATTTTTCCACCCCATCAAACAAAAAAATAACAAATAAAAATATCCGCTCCTATTCCATTTCTATACTACCATTAACGGACCTGAGTAAGAGAGAGATCGAAAACGTTTTTTTGCCACCTTCTTATCGCTGTCTCTTTCTAACGCACCGTTTTGTTGTATCGCCAGCTGCGAGCATTCCAGTATATTATATTCAGTTCACTGTAACATACACCATCACTTCTATTTTTTGTCGACTATAGCGCTCCTAGCAGCTATAGAAACTCCCAACCAGCAAGCCAACTTTTGACATCACACAGCCTGTCTCGAAAAGTTCCGCCTTTTTTTCATGCCTTCTTATTTCCTACTTTTCATATCAATTTTTCTCTGCTTCTAACGATCCAATTTGAGCCGAGTTTAAAGATATATTTTTGTTCCTTCTGCCCTATGAAATACACTAATTTTTGAAAATACGTTCCGATGCCCTATTGAAAAATAAATACTCGAAGGGTGGGAATTGTGCTTCTACGAAGAAAGAAAAATAAGATGAAATAAATAGAATTAAATATTGCAGTAAAAAGAATTAAATTAATTAAGGCATACCAGCTTCGATGGATCCCGACCAGCGATCAACGATTTTTTCGATAATTATGACGAACATTTCATTATTCTTCATAGCTCGATTACAAACAACGACTGCATTAGTGAATTCAGTCAGCGAGTGCAGACGAACCGCCGTTTTTCCGCGATTGCATATTCGAATATTTTTTCCATGAACATCATGAAACCGTAAATCGCTAAAAACTCGAAAATAGTATCACTTTCGGTGACAGATAAAATAATTTTATCAGGAGTCCAGGACACCACTTACGCTAGACTAGAAGAAGGAAATGGAAATCCAACATCCGACGGAGTGGAACAGCAACATAACATATCATATTCGATAATGGTAGCTTGAGCCGCTTGCCCATAAAGATCGATTACACCATACATAGGACAAGTAATTTTCGCTGGAACCTCGCCTTGATCGATACCATTGACAAACAAATGCAAAGAACCGTTCTCTTTTATGACGACAGCTACTCTATCTCCAACCTGCACATGAGATAAAGGAATGAATACATATGTATTTCTCGCTAAAAAAAAATATTCAAGTTTGATTTATTTATTTTTAACTCGAATAAATAATTTTAACAACATTCAGTAAGAAAGAAGCAAGTTTTGACACTAATGAAATCAAGACGATGAAATTTTAAGCATTCAGTGGTAAAAGGAAGCTTTTACGCAGCTTACTTGCAATCGATCCAAATTAATTCCGTAGTCATCTAACACAGTAGTACCATTATGCATGACACCATTCCCGGTCATCATCCACGTTCCTGATCTACATAATAAATGAAAAAAAAAAAGGCAAATCGTTCGTAATTTGCAAACCCTACATTGAACAAAAAAAAAACTACATACCGAATATTGGTCATAGTTGACGGAAATTCTAATTCACTGGGAGAATGACTGGTAACACCAATTTCTATCGAACCAGCCCATTTTGAAACAATTTTATCCAATTTCACCTCAAATGGTTCATTAAATTTCAACGGTCGATGAGTCAACACAACACCATTATTGAAATCCTCTAGAGCGCTACATCATTGCGCAAAAAGGAGATCAATAAAAAATAGGAACAACAAGTATGGAAACACTATTCCACTTACTTCGGTCGAAAAGCAGTGTGATTATTATTCGTTACAGCTACATGTGCCCCACATTTTGGATGAAACATCAAACAATCCGTTTCTTCGTCAGACCCACCTATTAAATCAATCGATTAACGACGAAAAAAATATCCCAACCGTATAAGAAACACAGCCAATACCGTTAAAACAATGCAAAGACTGCCCATTACGAATTATATTAATCCGTCTTGTGATCAAGTTTCGTTCTTCACGTTCATCTCGATCAACGATAGTAACCTGGCATTACCAAGTTTGTGATTACTGAATTTATAAAATTAATAAATCCTCGAAAAATTCGAATCAACATACCTTCACTGTTCGACCATACAAATCAACAACACCCCAAAATAATTCAGGAATATTACTAGCTGCCACTCCTTGATCTAATCCATTGATAACATAGTGTAAATCACCATTATGCTTTCTAATCAAACCGATTCGATCACCCACCTATCGAAAAAATTAAAAATCAATTATAAGATAAAATTAAACAAAATTATACAAAATCAAACGCCACCATTAGTTCATCCAAATTAAAATCTCCATAATCTCGCTTAGTTGCTTTTCCATTGGTCAATATGCCACATCCCGACATCATAATTGTTCCAGTTTTTAAATTGGTCATCGTAGGTGGAAATTCTAGAAAATCAGGATTATGCATAGTGATACCAACTTCAATACTGCCGGACCACTTTTCCACTAAAACGTCGATTCGTATCTAACGTAAACAGAAGCAAGGATAAACTACAATGAATGAACTGAGATGAGTCATTGAAATAGAAAGCGAACCTCGAACAATTCTTCAGTACACAAAGGCCTGTGAGTGATTACAACTCCATTATTGAATTCATCAAGAGGTCTCATCCTCTCGGCTGACCGTCCATTACCCGAAATCTTTGCTAGAGTACCACATCTCGTATGAAAGCTAGGAAATTTAATTTGATAAATACAGAGAATTGTTAGATATGGCAGGAAAGTATGAGCTGAAACAGAGTTTGATAAATTACCGAATTCTATCGGGTGGTGCGGACGAATTCTGACCAGGAGATAATGTTTCTTCAATACGGCCACATAAGCCGATGGTTTGTAAATCAAAATTTGATACCAAGTTGCTCAGCAAACTATTTCCTTCAGTAATATCACTATCGTCAACTGCAAATCACAACAAATTAGGAAATAAATCTTGAATAACCGCCATAATTTAATTTAAAAATTTCCTCACATGTGTCCAAGTCATTTGATAATGATGAAGTTTGAATACTCTCTAAAGGAGAATAAGAGACAATTGAAGCTTGAGCAACTTGACCGTATAAATCGACAACAGCAAAAACTCGGAATGGAATATGATAAGCAGCGATTCCTTTACATTCTCCGTTCAACGAAAATATTAACTCATTCTAAATCACAGATAACAATTAAATGTTCATTACTGTGCGCGAGTTGAAATATTCAAGATATATGTACCTGGTCAGTTTTCATCACCCCGACCACATCACCTTCTTCAATGTTGCTTAAATTCAAACCATAGATATCCAATACTGACCGACCATCTTTCAATACGCTGCTACCAGAAAGAATCTGAAATAACAGTAATTACTTTTTGAAAAACAAATTCAATAGGGTATGAATTTGAAATTTCCTCATAAGTTCCATTTTGATGGTTTCTCATAAAACTGGTCAAAAAAAAAGTACACTAACAAGGTTATCAAATAAACTTACCCAAGTTCCATTTTTCAAATCTGTTGCGTTAGCTGGAACACCATCGAGACAATCTGGACTGCATTTTGTAACACCGATTTCTAATCCACCACTCCAAGCATATATCTTTAGAGGATGAAGTATTAGAAGAAACTGAATAATCAACGAAACATATTAATACCATGCGAGTTGTATACCTTCTTCTCAATCCGAACTTCAAATAAATAATTAGGTCGCAAAGGATCTCTACTGAACACCAGGCCATGATTGAACTCTGATAAATTTCTTTTCGCTGTTTTGTTACCATTAAATAAAGTGATACGGTCGCCACAAATGGCGTGGTACATACTCACAGAGAACAACTGATTTCAAGGGCTTCAAAACTGCATGTCAAAGAATTACGAAAGACAATTTGCCCCTAAAAACCAAAAAGTAGTTTCGGTAGACTTATAAAATCACTCTATTTACAACTGATCACCATTAGATTATTATCCAACTTACCTCTCTTTTTTCGAGTTAATTTTTGTTTTCTCATGTCGAAGTTAGCAGGGGAAAACCGGTTAAGAGTTCGTAACATATAACATCATCAGTAATTTAGATGTAAAATCACATAATCAGTAAAAGTAATTTATAAAAATTACTAATAAATTTATTTCTCAAATAGCTAAAAGCGGCACTGTATGGTTAGGAACTGGAGCGATTGCTTTTCAGAATTTAGAGAAGTAAAAAAAGTGAATAAAAGCTTTATCAATTATAAGTTTAATGTTAGAATGGTATCACAAGATATTACATTGACCAAACCTTCGACCTTATACATAATGGACTGCGGATACTGATAAAATTAACATTGGCTTATAATATGGAGACACCATGAAGGCGTACATTTCATTCAAAAGTTTTCTTTTTTCAGGATTTATCAAATATCATAGGTCAATTGATTAAATAATTTGGAGGGATTTGCACTGTCATTTTACAAAATGAAAGTGTTTTTAAAATTAAATAGCGTCATTTATTCCTTTTTAATATTCGTAGGTGAATTCTTCTTGATTCGTCGCTGAATCCTAATTAATTTAAGGGTGACAAATTGAAGAGAATTTGTAGGTGAATTTTCCTCCATTCGTCGCTGAATCCTAATTAATTTAAGGGCGACGAATCGAAGAAAATTTGTAGCAGAATTCTCTTCGATTCGTACCTGAATCCTAATTAATTTAATGGAGATGATGTAACGCCAAAAAATAGGTGTTGGTTCAGAATTTGTTTCCTGAGTTTTTATAATTTAATTTTTACATAGTAAAAAGAAGAAATGGTAAGAAAAAGTGGGATTAGTTTATTATGATTGGTTGTTACCAAAAAGAAGGAGAATTGACGTTTTCCAGTATTAGGCAGATATTTCAATAAGGTCACACGTGTGTGACATTAACTGAGGTCAACCATAATTGTTTTTTTGTAAGAAAGGGAATTTTCATCGAATTCAGACGATACCATTTTCTGTTAGGTTTATATTAAGAAAAAGAAGAGTAATAGAAGTGTGAGAAAATAAAAAATAAAACGAATTATTTCGTTTGTGTAAAAATATAGGCGGACATTTAGAAAATGTTCGTCTATATTCGTTACAAATGAATTGAAAAGAATTCATAGATGAATTCTGTGAAAAGTACAGTTTGATAAGGGAAAAAACTTTTGAATGGAATGTACATTTCATTTGGTTGCCTTCAACATTTTATCAGTATGCGCAATCCATTATGTATATGGTCAAAGAACCAAACTAAGTACGAAAGTAGAGAACTTATAGAGAACGAATGGGAGTTTCCATAGCTGCTCGGAGCACTATAGTCAACAAAAATGTAGATTTAATCAAACTTGCCCATCTCTAAGTGTAGAACCTTTTCATTTGAATTAAGTTCTTGGTTCTCAGAACCTCATGATGACAGCTCTTTTGATGTGATAATCAGTGATGATAGTTTATTCTTATTGATGTGAGGCATACAGAACAAGAATCGAAAGTGTTAGATGTCAGTAGTTGGTACTACTGCAATCAAGATCTCCCACAGTCAAGTTCTCGTTGTTTTTATCTGTGTCTTTCTATCATTCTCTGTTTTCTGGTCATGAAGTGACGCTCACTTCTTGTCTTAATCAATATGGCGTTACTCTAATATTATGTTTCGTTTTTCTTTTAATAAATTAAGTTTGATTTAGAATGTGTTTTCAAGTTTATTTCACGATTTAATCAAGCAAAACTATATTTAATCTGAACTCAGTTGTTTGTAATTGGTGTCGGTATTAAATATAAAGTGATAGCAGAGTTCAAGTGTGTTCGCGTGTTTGCGCCTTTGTTATCGTCAAGAATCACGTTCGTATTTTATTTTATGAAAAACCTCAAGTACGTAAATTAAGATCACTTAATTTTTCAAGTTCGTGTGTCAAGAAATTTGCGGGTTGTGTTTGTCATTTTCGTCTTTTTATGGCTCCGAAAACACGTAAAGGCCGATCTCAAGTTCCTGCTCTTCCGGTCACAAAGAAGAAACAGGTATCAAAAATCAAGAAGGTGTCATTCAATCCGGTCGTGAATACAGTGACAACCGATACGCTAGACGAGATTGTGCAAATTCAAGATTTACCACTCGTTCAAGAATTGTCAGATATGGCTGGTGAAATCAAGACTACGTCGAGTACTATGGCTGAACTGACAATTACCGTTACCTTTTCGGATTCCGGAAAAATCGTCAAGAAGGTTCAACCAGGCCAATTGTCATCACCATCCATCGAGCCGAATCAAGATAAAATAATACCATCACGTATGTTAAGTCAAGATATCTCATCTACGTCATTCTCAAGTCCGTCAAGTAGTTCGTCGAATCAAGTAGAAACATCAAGTTCAAGCAAATCACCATCTGCCATGTCATTGATCTCAAGTCAAGTAAATATTAATAAAAATTATTCAAGTATTGTTTCAGAAATTAAACCGTCGTCGAATGTCGATAGCATGATCGTCGATTCCGCATCAAACGCACTCGGGTCGCTTGATTTTTCGAAAATGTCGCCGAAAAGTCAGTTGGTTCCTCCTCCCGGACTAACTAACGTCGGTCAAGAATCAAGTTTTGGTCAAGCACCAAATTTTCAAGAATCAAGAGCAGGCTTTATGCCTGCACCTCAAGTGTCAAGTTACCCTACGGCATTTCAAGATTCAAGCTCATTTGTGCGCGATGCGAATCAAACGCTATCGGGTAACATTTATACTCCAATGAATACTTCTTTTCAGTATCAATGTTACCAGACTATGGGCCAATTTCAAATGGTTCCATTGATTCCATTGCGTACATATGGTAATAATGAGAAGCTAAAGGGTAAGCAAAATTTCAAGATGTGGGAGAGGGATATCAAGAACGACTTAGTGACGGCAAATGCGATTGAGTAGATCGCATTCCCTCGAGCTGAACACCTCAATCTACCTGTGAGAATAATGGCAAATTATAATATTCGATAGCCACTTATTCTCGCACATCACATGCTGTGGCAACACTGTTTCTGTTGTTGTTGTTTTATCTGTGATATTTGTGTTTTGTAACTCAGCTGTGATTATATGTTTTTTGTGCCTTCTTGTCGCTCATCACTCGTCGATGAAATAACATGTATGTCATCATGGTGTTCAAATAAAAATTCGTGAAACATTCAAAGTGTCTAGTCTTCTCTTTTATATGTCGTAATGTGTGCTTCTAGTCATCGTTTCTTTAATTCGTCGTTCTAAGTTCTTCATCGTCGTAGTTCGTGTATGGTGATCCGTTGAGAATTCCACCGTTTTTTCTCACAGGTTATGGGCCCAGGTACCTGATTGTCAACGTGGTCGCCATTGTCCTGAGTATGCAGAGTTGTGCTGTCGAATCCTGTTCATCACTCCCAAGTAGTACCATGTCTTGTTTGTAACCTTTTTTCGTTAAAAGTGTTCGTATTTATTTTTTCGATGATCCTGGAATCTCGTTCGTGTTTATTCGTTGGTCGACGTATCTGAAAGGTTGCTGAAGTCGCTGATTCGCGGTGCAACTGATCGTCGTAGCCTGATCACGAGATGGACATTCGAAAGCAGAATACTATCGAACCGTTCAATGGGCAGAATGGTCGGACATGGAAATTCAGAATGGAGCTGCTGTTAGCAAAGGAATCTCTGGGTAACATAATCTTTGATTCTTTGCCAACTGTTCGAAATAGGGGAGACGTATGGTCAAAGGAGAATGCTAAGGCGATGTTTTTGATAGCCAACAACGTGACGGACGAATACCTCGAAATCATCCAGACCTACACAACCGCGAAGGAGATGTTCAACGCGCTGACGAACCTCATTGATAGCGGAAATGACAGGACGCTAATGGATTTACGAGCTGAGCTGTATACAAAACGGTATGTTTCTGGTTCTGACTTACAAAAGTATTTACTTGATTTTCGTGCCCGCTGTAGACGATTGACCGAGTTGGGGGACCTGACTACCACCAAGCAATTTGTACTGGTATTGCTACGTTCGCTGCCAGCGGAGTTTCGTCCTATCAAAGTCGTGTTAGAGGATGGTGAAGTCGTAACCTGGGATGGCGTGTTCATGAGGTTGAGTAATTTTCAACGTGAACTGTCCCTGGATAGTAAATCGACGTTGAGAAGCAATTCTCAACATTCAACTCTTCAGAAACCTTCATCGGTGGTGGCCACTGGTGAAGAGAACATATTTTTTGGCAACACAACGAATGGTGGACGAAATTTCGGTAATAATAATAACAATAATAATAATGGTAATAATCGTTTTGGTCGTGGTAGGTCTCAACATCGGGGAAACAATCGTGGTTATAATCGTGGCGGAAGTAATAATAATAATTTTAATAATAACCGGAATTTAAACGCACAGAGCAATACTAATAATAATAATAATTCAAATGGACATGGTCGGAATTTTGGCAATGACAATGGGCATTCGAATATAAAATGCCACTTCTGTAACAAAATCGGTCACATAGCACGTAATTGCTATGCAAAAAATAGAAATAATAATAGTACGGATAATTGTAATAACGTTAATAATAATAATGGAAATCGTACTAACGACCATGGTACTAGTAACAACAATAATAATAATAATCGTAACTCAGCACAAATGTGCAATGATAATTTTAACTTAAATGACAATCGCTCTGAAGATGGTTACAGCTTTACACTGCAGAATGATAATAATAATAACATAAATGATTTCGTTGATGCTAAAAATAATATAAATTCGATGCTGCGTACCACTTTTGTAGTGGATAGTGGATGCACGATTCACTTGATAAATGATATAAGCCTGTTCAGTGACTATTTAGATTTGATAAAACCCTATAGTATCTGTGTCGCGAAGAAAGGAGTCTCGCTTGCTGTCACGTCGGTCGGTACCGTAAAATTAAAATTGTTGAATGGCATCGCAATAGAACTAAAAAATGTAAGGTATGCTCGGGAGCTGCCACACAATCTGCTGTCCGTTAAGCGCATGAGCAAGTCGGGTTTTGACACTCTGTTTCGAGAGGAGTCTGTTGAGGTCATCCAACGCTGCAGTGGTAAAATCGTGACCACTGGTGTGAGCGTTGACTCGGATTTGTACACGATTGATTTTTTGAAAATACCAAATCACTCGTGTAATCTGATGTCTGAAGATGAACCTAGCCCACTGACTGTGTGGCACCGTCGACTTGCCCATTTGAATGTAAACGATGTAAGGTTATTGTCAACTAGGGGTTTGATACCAAATGTTGACACTAACCGCAGATTGCTGTGCGAGCCCTGTGTCATGGGCAAACAGAAACGGAAACCGTTCCTGAGGCATGAACGAAAAACAAGTAGGCCTTTGGAACTAATACATACCGATCTGTGTGGCCCGATAAATCCTCCGTCATATAATGGAGTGAAGTATTTTATGACCTTTATCGATGACTATTCAAATTTTTGCTGTGTGTACCTGTTGACGAGTAAGACAGAAGCTTTTTCGAAATTTAAAATTTATCATGAGATGGTGGCAAATAAATTCGGCTACAATATTAAAAGACTCAGGTGCGATCGAGGCACAGAATACTTAAACATAAATTTTCAATCATATTGTAATGAAAAAGGGATTGTTGTCGAACCCACTGTTGGTGGCTGCCCTCAGCAAAATGGAAAGGCTGAGAGGATGAACAGGACACTGTGTGAAAGGGCGAGGACATTGTTGTTCGAGAGCGGTCTTGAAAAGATATATTGGACAGAAGCCATATTGTGCTCTGTATATATTGTGAACCGTTGCCCTACAAATAAAGATTTTGTTCCTTATGAAAGATGGTTCAATGAACAGTTTGACTATAATAAATTACGGACGTTTGGATGTGACGCTTATATGCTGTCCTTCAAACATGACTCAAATAAATTTAAAAATAAAAGCGAGAAACTTGTAATGGTCGGTTATTCTCCCTGCGGCTACAGACTTCTCAATGTGACTACTAAGGAGGTACGTTTGTCACGTGATGTCGAGTTTTTTGAAAGTAAAATAGGTGCCAAGGACTCTAGTAGATATAATAATAATGATGGTATTTTTGTAGAGGTCACCGAATCGAATCTTGAGAACATTGAAGTAGATGGTGACGTGAATTTGGATTGTCTGTCAGGTGCAACGGCTGAATGTGATGGGACTGCAGGAAATATTTACCTAGCGGAGGACGGCATCCCCTTGACGTTTGAGGAGGCGAATGGTGCACCGGACGGTCTGATGTGGAGGGAGGCTATTTCTTCGGAGATCAGTGCCCTGAATTCAAATCAGACCTGGTGGGTGACCAAACGTCCAAGGGACGCTCCTACCATCACATGTCGTTGGGTATTTAATAAAAAATACGATATGAATAATGAGGTACTTTATAAGGCAAGACTGGTCGCCAGAGGATGTCAACAGAAGAAAGGCTTCAACTTTAATGAAGTTTACGCGCCGGTGGCAAAGCTTTCGACTGTGAGGACTCTCTTGGCTATCAGTAATAAAATGAAATTTTATATAGAACAAATAGATATTTGCAGTGCCTTTTTAAATGGAATTCTGTCTGAAGACGTGTACCTCGAAATACCTGAGGGAATTGAAACAAAGATAGATAGGAAAAATAATGTCTTGAAGTTGAATAAATCTATATATGGTCTGAAGCAGTCGCCTAAAGTTTGGAATACGTTATTTAACGAGTTTCTGGTTGCTCTTGGTTTTGAGCAGAGTAAGGCTGATGACTGCTTGTATATTTATAAAAGTAGGACTGACAATACGGTCGTCTACTTGCTCACTTACGTTGACGACGTCCTCATTAGCTCCAATAATAAGGCAAAAATTGCTTTTTTCAAAAATGAAATAAATAAACGTTTTAAATGTAAGGATCTTGGAGAGGTCAAAAAATATTTGGGTCTGAATATCAGCTACAATCGGGAAAAGGCCATACTGGAGATTGAGCAGAGGGCTCTCATCGAGTCTGTTGCTAGACGTTTTGGTGTTGAAAATTGCTCACCAACCTTCACACCCATTGACCCCGGACTCCAACTGGACAGGGACCTCAATGCGTGTGATAGTGTTTTAAATAACCGGTATCAACAGCTCGTGGGATGTTTAATGTACTTAATGTTAGGATCACGGCCCGATATTTGCTTTGCAATATCGTACTTCAGCCAATTCTCCAGCTGTGCCACGAATGAACATTACAAGTATCTTTTGCGAGTTCTGAAATATCTGATAACCACCAAGGACAAAAAATTATTTTTTCTACATGATAATAAGAGTAACGGCAGTATATTGGAAACATATTCCGATGCCGATTGGGGCAACTGCGTTACTACAAGACGGTCAGTTACCGGATACTGTGCCTTTGTCTACGGGTCACTGGTGTCCTGGTCAAGCAAGAAGCAGCCAACAGTGGCTTTATCTAGTACAGAGAGTGAATTGATCGCAATATGCGATGCTACCACTGAGTCTATATGGCTAAAATATCTACTAGGTGATTTTTGCATCCAACTTGCTGATAGGGCTGTAATCTATGAGGATAATCAGAGCTGTCTGTCTCTGTTGCACTCCGGCAAGTGGAATACCCGTAGGTCAAAACATATAGACGTAAAATACCGTTTTGTATGCAGTCATGTAGATGTAGAATTTAGATACTTATACGTGCCAACTTCGCGACAATTGGCTGATATGTTCACGAAGGGCTGCCCGAGGCCCAAATTTACCGAATTTTGTAGACTGTTAAATTTAACGTAACTTTTTGTTTATGTATACCATTTTTGTTTGTATGTTAATGTTGTTGTCTTGTGACCACATGTTTATTTTTAATCGTTTGTTGACTTTTTGTCATTATGTATCGAAATGACAGTATTAGATTAATAACGTTATTTTTATTGTTACCTTTTTTTTTAAAAAAAATCTTAAATCGAATATATATAATTTGAGGAGGCGTGTGAGAATAATGGCAAATTATAATATTCGATAGCCACTTATTCTCGCACATCACATGCTGTGGCAACACTGTTTCTGTTGTTGTTGTTTTATCTGTGATATTTGTGTTTTGTAACTCAGCTGTGATTATATGTTTTTTGTGCCTTCTTGTCGCTCATCACTCGTCGATGAAATAACATGTATGTCATCATGGTGTTCAAATAAAAATTCGTGAAACATTCAAAGTGTCTAGTCTTCTCTTTTATATGTCGTAATGTGTGCTTCTAGTCATCGTTTCTTTAATTCGTCGTTCTAAGTTCTTCATCGTCGTAGTTCGTGTATGGTGATCCGTTGAGAATTCCACCGTTTTTTCTCACACTACCTGAAAACATTTGCCGAGGAGTCGATGCTCAAGTACAAAACCTGATTCAGATGAATGTAGCGCCACCGATCAAGACACTAATCTTTCATCTTGAATCAGCATGCGAAATTTATCAAGAACTCAAGAGGCAGTACAGTAGCAAGACAATTCATGACATGATTGCTGTCATGAACCGTCTTGACGAACTCAAGTATGTGGACAATACCGAATTAATTTTGTTTTTGTCTAAATTCGATGCCGCCCGACAAAGTTTAGTGGAATTTGGTCAAGTGTTTCCACCCTCCTTCTGGCTAATCAAGTTGATTCAAAAATTAAACCCTTCGTTCAAGGCGGTCATCGATACCCTATGTGCTCGAGCAGGTGAAGACTTGTCTGAGGAAATGCTACGTACATCCCTTTTGGATTACGTAGAAAGGAAGAAGTCGACATCAGCTAAACCGTCGCTGAGTGCTCTGAAGCATCAAGATTACGCACGGAAGGCAGCGTTGACTCCCTCGACACCTCAGTCAGGTAAATCATCTGCTCCAATATCAAGTTCTTCTTCTAGTAATGTTATGTATAAGTCCCTCGACGAATCAAGTAATAAATCAAGTGTCAAGACAACTCCTACTGCCCCCGCAAAACAAAATCAAGATGTCAAGAAGGAAAATCAAGAGAAGAAAGTTCGCTGTAAGGATTGCTGCTGGAATGGGCACATGGCGGATAAATGCTTCAATGGTATCAAAAAGGTTTGTTACCGGTGTCAAAAACCGGGTCATGAAGCACGTAACTGTCCTGCGCCGCAACCGGATCCGAACAGTATCTCAAATGAGTTGCATTTAATTAATTTAAATGTAATTAATAATCAAGATTCTCTAAATCAAGATTCACGTAATCAAGATACCGATGTTTTTGTGATTGATAGTGGGGCCACAAATAATGCTGTAGCTCACATTCACCAAGTTTTAAACTATCGAGCTTTCCCGAAAAATAAAACTTTGGGACAAGCTGGTAAAGATAGTATATTAAAGGCTACGGGTGAGGGTATAATATTATTTACCTTAAATCACGAATCATCGTCAAGAATATTTACCTTTGTTTTAAAAGAAGTCTTAGTAGTTCCTGGTCTAGCATATGGGCTTGTTAGTGTTAACCATTTTGTTAAAGACAATAATATCAAGTTACTCTTCGAGCCTAATCAAGTTACATTTCACAGGCAAGAAGAGGTTGGGTTAAGTAAACCGCTCATCAAGATAGTATCAAGTCAAGATAGATATCAATTTGTCCCTTCAAGTATGAACAAAAATATCAAGAACTACGAAAAGGCTTTATCAAGAATATTTAAAGGTAAATCAATTTTGTTATCTGAATACACTAATGATCCGAGTTTGTCAGAAATTGCTGATCAAAGTGGTCTGGGTAATAAAAGCCAAGTCAAGTCCCCCAAATCAAGTAAATGGTCTGATAACAAAAAGTGTGATAGTAATGGGTCTAATGTTGCTACTGATGGGTCTGATGTTGATGACTCCTGGATCGATGAGTTCGATAAAATGGAGTTAAGTAAAAGTCAACAAAATAAATCAAGTAATGTCGATTCCGCAAATTCTGGTAAAATTGTGCTGGATTCGAAGGGAGTATCAAGTCAAGAAAATTCAAGTAATGTTAAGAATAATTCGAATTCTTTACCACTTTATCGTACGAAAACTGGTAAAAGGAAAAATCAAAAAGTCAAGAAAATGATAAGTGACGAACAAAGAACAAAATTGGTGAATGAAGGGAATATTTGGCATCGTAAGATGGGACATATTTCTTCTCCAAATTTATATCGTCTTTGTTCTGTTGCTATTGGTGTCCCGGACATAATTTGTCCGGACACATTTCAAGATTGTCAAGTTTGTAACCAAACAAAAATGACTCGTAAATGTTTCGATAAAGATCGTGAACGAGCTTCAAGACCAGATGAATTAACTCACGCTGATGTGATTGGCCCTATCTCTCCCCCTTCCATTGTCAAGAAAAATATTTATTTACTAGTATTTTTAGACGATTATACTCGTTATATTAGTATTTTTGCTCTCAAGAAAAAGTATGAAATGACCAGGTTTTTCAAGATGTATGTCAAGAGAATTAAGGCTCAATTACCTCAAGAAGGCCAATGTAAAACTTTACGTTGTGATAATGGTTCTGAATTTGTTAATCAGGCCATGGATCAGTTAATCGAAGAATTAGGAATTGAGAGAGAAACCTCTGGTCCTTATAGTAGTGAACATAATGGTACTGCTGAGAGGGCTAATCGAACTATTGAGGTCAAGATTCGTTCATTAATTCAAGAGAGTGGATTTCCTACTTCTTTTTGGGGCTTAGCTGCTGATACTACCGAATACTTATATAATAGGTCACCACACAGAGCACTAAATTTCAAGACACCCTATGAAATGTTTTACGGTAATAAGCCTGATTTATCAAGTATTCACGTTTTTGGCTGTCTGCCTTATGTACTTCAAGAAAATCAACCTACTGGTCGAAAATTTGATGTAGTTAGTACAAAACAATATTTAGTAGGCTATACTAAAACAGGTATATTTTATATAATCCTGCTACTAAAAAGACTAACGTTTCGTGTAATGTCAAATTCGACGAAAGTAAAACATTTAGGGATGCAATTAATGAACGTCAAGAAACTATTCAAGAATTTAGTAATCAAGAATTAGATTTTCCTGATGAAAATTTAACTCAAGTTGAAAATCAAGATAATTCTCTACCAACTAACGTTGCTTGTAATGATAGTTTGGTAGAGAATCAAGTTGATTCAAGTCCAAGTCCCAATCAAGATATTGCTCCTCCTGTTCAAGTTCAAGTTGGTGAAGATAATTCCCAAGATGAGATAATCGAAATTGATTATAATTGGGATCTTTCTCAAGAAAGTCAAGTGATTGATGGCTCTGTGCAAATTCTTCATATCTCTGATGCGAATAATAAAAGAGATGAAACAGAGGTTTCTTCTCCCAATGCACCTTAATCGTACAAAGAGGCATTAAAATCACCTGACTGGCCCAAATGGAAGGAAGCAATTACTCAAGAAATCAAGTCTCTAAATTGTTACAAAGTTTGGCATATTGTCCCAAAATCAAATACTAAGGGTCATCAACTACTTCCGTGGAAGTGGATTTTTACCATTAAACCTGATGGAGCTTTTAAAGCTCGCCTTGTAATAGTTGGTGCTGTTGATCAAGAAAAATACTCAACTCAAGATACCTTCTCACCTACTGCAACTGCTAACACAATTTGTTGGTTCTTCTCTTTAGCTTGTAAACTTAAGTTAAGTATTACACAACTAGATATCAAGACTGCTTTTCTCAATAGTGAAATTGATCGAGATAAATATACCTCAATACCTCAGGGTATTGATCTCGACAACAAACTTTATGCACTCAAGTTAAATAAAGCTGTGTATGGGTTAGCTACTGCACCTAGGTCATGGTATGTAAAATTTTCAAGAATTCTCAAGAGTAAGGGTTTTGAACCATTATTAGGTCAAGGTTGCATTTTCATGAAATCAAGTGGTAATAATTTTGTCATAATGTTAGCATACGTTGATGACATTTTAATTATGGGCTCTAGCAATCAAGTTGTTCAAGATGCTATCAAGAGTATCCAAGAAAAGTTTGAAGTCAAGAACTTAGGTTTCCCAAGTCGTTATGTTGGTTTTCAAATTGAAATTGGCAATAACACTGGTAATCTTCGTCTACATCAAGGGGACTATATCAAAACCCTAATTCACGAATTCAAGTTAGAAAATTGTGGTGAACGTTTAGTTCCAATGAACTCTTTTGCCAATTTTCCAAAAATTCAAGAAATACCCCTACCTCCTCATAATTCGTATAGGACGGCTATGGGGTCACTCTTATATTTAGCTAATACTACTCGCCCAGATATTTCTTTTGCGGTAAGTTTCTTAGCTAGATTTCAAGAAAAACCTACAGAGTTACATCGTACTTTAGTAAGTCATGTAGTTCGTTATTTAAAACACACTCCGACTTTAGGTTTAACCTACTCAAATCCTGATGAAGATATTGTTGCATATGTTGATGCTGACTTTGCAGCAGATAAATCAAGAAAATCCACTACTGGCTATTGTATTAAACAGTTTGGTAATACAATTGCTTGGGGCAGCAGAAAACAAGACATAATTGCTGAGTCAACTACTGAGGCCGAGCTTGTAGCCGTTGCTGTTGCTTCAAGTCATATGCTCTATTGTAGTAGGTTAACTGAAGAAACTTTTCCTCAGTTTAAAACTCAAGTTACCGTGTATGAAGATAATCAGTCTACCTGTAACTTATTATCTATCTTCTATAATCATGTGAGGCGTCCGAAATCGATTCCTGCCACAGTCGCCAATATTTTATGAGGCATACGAAATCGATTCCTATCACGTGTCATAAAGTCAACCTTTAATGTATAGTGGTGTTTAAATGCTAATGACGTCACAATGTCCTTAAGTTAGGGCATCATGCAGCCAAAACACTGAATCGAGGGGTCTTGAAATGTGTTTTTAAGACATTTTATTTTTTGACTTTGACTATGTCCTATGGCTGAATTCTTCTTGACATGAATTAGACTTCTTCAGAGACGGCAAAACGCAGCTTACTTTTGTCTTCATACCTCAGCAAGTTAATATAACGAATCAGCAATAAGCTAAATTGTGTGGAAAGAAGAGCCTAACAAAGTTTCAATCCATACAAGGTTCGAAACTTACAAAAACGAACAGCAGAATTATTTTGTCAAAGACTATAATTACAAAAGAACTATAGTGTCGACAAAGCGGAACAAAGCAAAGTATGTAG
>WOFM01000358.1:472488-537406 GCA_011428145.1 Ericerus pela
ACCGAAGACTTTAAGATTTTTTAAATTTGGTTTTATCCCATAAAATAATTTGTATGGCGTTTTGAATCCTTCATTTGCTTTTGTTGGAGATCTATTAATCAAATAGGCTGAGGTGACCACAGCATAAGACCAGTACTTTATGTCAAGGTTGGCATCAATTAACATGACTCGTACTCTCCTTATTAGAGTCTGATTTTGCCTTTTGGCAATATCATTCAATTTGGGGGAGTATGGCACTATCATAGTCCATTGTTATACCAACCTCATTGCAATAATTTACTATCTTAGCATCGGTATATTCCCTCGCATTATCACATCTCATTGTTCCTATAGGGTATTCTGGAAATTTATTTCTCATTGATACTATAATATTTTTGAATTCATTTGTTACCTGGCTTTTATTAGCAATAGGCATAACAAAAGTATATTTAGAAAAATGGTCTATGAATGTTAAAATTTATCGTTGATTAGCCACTGAGGGAGTAAACGGATTCATAATATCTGAGGATGCTATCTCTAATTTTCTACTTGGCTTAGTCCTAATCCCAATATGACCTAATTCGAGTTATTGGCATTACAGCATATTTGGCAGTTTCTAAAATATTCATCTCTAAAGTTTAAGTTTTTGGGAATGCCAACTGCTAAAGTTTTTAATTTTTGCAAATATCTGGCATTCAAATGTCCTAGTCTCCTATGTATTAGTAATTTTTTATTAATATTATTATTTATTTGTGTCTTATTATTATCATATTTATTTTCATTATTTTCTATTATTATTTCTTCATTTTCACCCCCTGAGGTGATTCAATATTTGTATCATCATCTTGAATATCTAATTCTACAGTGAATTCATCCCATTTGTCATCAATATTTTGAGTGACTGGGACACATATTATACTTTGCTCGTCACTATTAATATCTTCTATTTGTGATTTATTATTATTTTCAATACTATAATATATATGAAAAATTCCTTCCTCCTTCTTTGCAGTCATAATTATTTCTGCATTTTCAATAAAATAAATATTGGCAATATCTTTCTGTTGATCAATATTGATTATTCCAGTATTTGTGATTTTGATTGCTGAAATGATATCTAGATTTAGATCTGGTACATAATGAACATCGTTCAATTCCATCAATGACTGAGTTTTATTGAGATTTTCAACTTTGATCACCATCCTACCTGTATGAGTGGCATATAGAAATGTATTTTTACCTGCGCATTGCAACTTGATTGGGGTCACAAATTTTTTAACATCAACTAATTTATTAAAATCAGACGTCAGATGTACCTCTACAGCCCCATCCAAAATTGCTTTATTGTTCAATATTGTGTAATTGAGTTCATTACCATTATTTTTTTTTTCATTAATTAATTCATTCAATAACCATTCATTATTATCGTGATTGAATTTTTTAATCATGAAAGACATTTTTACTTGCTGTTCTATATTTTCTTTTTTATTAGTATTGGGTTGATTTATAGTTGTTTTGGGGGGATAATTTCCCTGATTATTATTCCTATTATCATTATTTATATTTGATTGTGTGTTACCATTACCACAATTTTGCGCTATGTGCCCAAATTGCCCACATTTATAACATTTTGTGTTATTTTGGTTATAATTCCTACCATTTCCTCAATAATTATTACCTCTATAATTTCCATTACCATTATTTCTATAATTATTAATATTATGATTCTGGTTTTGGTTTATTTCATTACCATTACCATTATTGTTTCCACCATTATTATTATTATTACGATTTCCATTTCTATATCCATTATGACCATTGCCATTACCTCTATAATTATTCCTACCTCTATAATTATTACTTCTACCGCTATAATTACTTCTTTTATTATTTCCATTTGTGACGTCCGAAAACGAACGTACATCCCGAGTATAGGGAATGATATCACGATTCGAAGTATATCAATGAGTCTTGATCAATTGTAGAGTCGAAACCACAAACCAGCTCAAACAGTTAGGCCACCAGCCTACCAGCGATAGCTCCCAAGGCCTATGAAGTATGTCGGGCGAATTTACATAAGTGGAAATAAATAAGTTGGCCGACCCATTATTACAGTTTACATTTTATTACAATCGAAAAGGTTACTTACAAGTATGGTAACTAATATCAGGTCTTGCAGGTTATACATCATATCGCCTCATGGTTCTCAAAGTTCGGTGAACCATCAAATCTCGAGCGGATATTCGTCTTGAATTCGTAGGAATAATATCACGAGTTATTTAAGTTTACTATTGATGTTCACATTCGAAAGTATCGGTGAAAACAATTTAAAAGGTGACTTGATGTCGTATAAAAGAGCTGTATTTTGTCGTGAATAATATTTCGTGTTCACGACGAATGGACAACTATCACGTCTAAAACGAGACTGACTGTTCACTCTTAGGCCAAAAATGTGAACAGTCAAAGAGATTAAAATTGGTTCACCGATGATCGATATCGTATTTCTACATGTCACCATATTGTTAAATAATAGTTGATCAACGTGTCTTCGATGTTTCCTAGATTTGGGGAATTTATTTCCGTTGGGGAATCGACGTAATTCCCGTTTATCTTATCGTTATTATAAACTTAGAATTCGAGAGCCGTTCCCTATTGTAATGGTAATACAAGTCAATGGTGACATGAGGAGAAGGCTACGGGTAATCAGATGTCACACCATAAGGATAAATATTTCATAATAGCCGATATCAAGAAAGCTATCCATCAAATGAGGTTACACCCCCATGATAGGGATGTAACCAGGTTTCTGTGGGTCTTGAATGCATTAACAAAACCAATAGTTAAGGTTCTAGGACTTTCTTGGGACATGGACAAAGATATACTTTATCTGAGTCCAACCAAATTTAAAGACCAAGAACCAGTATGGTCAAAGAGACTATTCCTTCGAGCAATCTCACAATTTTTTGACCAACACGGTTGGTTTGCCCCAGGTTTCATTCCCTCGAGAGCTTTTATCAAAAGGCTTTGGAATAAAAACTACAAGTGGGATGAATCCTTACCTCTGTCACTGCAACCAATAGCGACAGAGCTAATCCAGGATTTGTCACAATGCACAACTTATTGCTTTCCTTGCCAAATATACCCGGGTACATACAATCCAAACAGGGCGCAACTGCACGTGTTTGTGAATGTATCCCAGGTAGCTTTTGCTTTGGCAGCGTACTTACGCTTTCATAACACAGAGAGCAATAAAACAATAACCATATTTGTCATAGGTGAATCTTGAATAGCACCAATGAAAATGGTAACAATCCCAAAGTTGGAGTTGTTAGTGGCATTGATTGGGGCTAGAGGAATCAAAAACATTAGGAAACCTCTAAGTTTAGAAAACTGTCCGACTCACTTATGGTCAGATAGTAAATGCGTTTTAACATGGTTACTAGAACGCAGAGTGTTAACTCAATTTGTCTTGAATAGGGTTACTGAAATAAAGAGCGTTCCCAATCTGCAATTTTGCTATGTTCCAACAGCCAACAACCCAGAGGATGTCAGCTCACGAGGAACAATGGTGAACGACTTATTCAGTACAACTTGGTGGGCAGGACCAGCTTGGTTAACTGATCACCCAAACTCATGGCTGCAGACTGACTTGCATGTAATTCAGTCTCTATCAGACCTGTCAGGATGAAAACACTATACCAGTATTCTCAACCTTAAGGGAGTGTCTTGAAATTTCTGATAAACTATTAGAAATTATAGGAACTTCAACTTATCCTATATTTGACAATCACAAGACTGCCACATTAAACAGACAGTTGAAGTCTCATAAGGTAGTTATCCCAAAGTTTGCTATGAACTCAGTAAACTACGTTTGTGAAGTCAGACTGTTTGCCACACAAGTTGACCAACAAACAGCAGATCAGAATCTAATTGACTCTGATCTCACACAACCTCACAAATAAGCGAGCTCACAACAACCACTGGATCTATCACACAAAAGTAGGATAGACCCAATAGCAAATATACCTTACGAGAGTTTCATACATGAACTGTTGAATACACCATTCAGCATTGATATAGACAAATTTAACACTCTGATCAGTCTTAAGAGAATCTTCTACAATTGCCTAACAGCTCTTAGAAGATTCTTGAGAAAACGACTCACTTGTTGTAGGTTGGTTTCTCCTTGGGCAATATTGCCCAACAATTATCAGTTTGCATTACTTTACTTCATTTATGCAGACCAGAAAAAATATTTCTCTGGCCTACGTAATACACTTTTGTCACATAATCCACCGGAATATGTGGCATACGAAAAGTTTCATATCACCTTAGATAAATCTGGACTCTTGAGGTTGAGAAATTATTTGCCTGTAACACCATCTACTGAGGACATTTTGTCTCCGGTGCTGTTACATCCAAAATCTCACCTCACCAAATTAATGCTATTGAACGTCCATACACTCAATAGTCATACAGGCATTAAGTTTACACTTGCAGCCTTCTGTAGGACCTACTTTGCACCAAAAGCATTGAGGATACTTCCTAAAGTATTAAAATCCTCTTGCTTAGTGTGTAAAAATCTCAATAAGCAGCCTTTTACGCAGCCAACCCATTCTGATATCCCTGATTTCAGATTGGTACCATTCACACATCCTTTCACCTATATAGGTGTAGATGTTTTTGGTCCATATTCAGTCTTTAATGAATATTTACCAAAAAAGAAAAAGGCTTTGGCAACTCCGACAACACCTTATAATACATGGATTTTGATCTTTACCTGTCTATCCACAAGAGCAGTGTACTTTCTCTCTATCTCATCTCTAACCACACAAGAAGTGTGGATGGCATTCCAGACCTTCTTTGCAGATTGTGGAACGCCAAGAGCAATCTTGTCTGACAATGCTGCCCAGTTTAGGTTAGTAGCAACCAACTTACTCCAATTCTGGGAAGCACTAACATCAGATTGCTCTATCAGTGACAAGCTTATGCAGAAAGGCATAACTTGGCATTTCACTCCACCTAAGGCTCCTTGGTATGATGCGTCATACGAGAGACTCATTAGAATCTTTAAACAGGCTTTAAAAAAGGTCATGGGTCCCCACTCTCACCATCGCTTCAATTTTCAAGCAGCGCTTAAAAATATACAAGTGATGATGAATGAGCGACCACTCTGTCCTGCAGTTGACAAATGTGAGCAGGCAACTCTGACGCCTGCGAGGTTTTCCTTTCATCAGTTGTGTGGGAATTTTTCGTGTATTTTTCTCACGCCTGTACAAAATTGTATGCTGTTTCTTTTATTCAAGTTTATAGGGTTTGTACTTGCTCGATTTTAATGCTGTTTCTATTGTTGAGTTTGTAGTAAAATCGGGTATCTTTTTTGACAAGTAATTTCGAGTATGATTTTTTCTTAAGTATTATTTATGAATAATATAAGGGTATTTTTCTGTACAATGTATTTTGTGTTTGGACTTTACTATTTGACTTTGGGACGACTTGTATTTTGGACGGGTATTTTTCTGAATAAACGTTTTCGATGTTATATGTACATATTTGTATTTTCTAGGATTTTGATTATGAGATTTTTGAATTTTGTTCTGTCGAAAGATTTCGTAAGTAAATCGGCAAGCTGATTTTCAGAATTGACAGATCTGAAATGTATTATTTTTTCCTCCATTGCTTCCAAGATTGAGTAGCATTTTATTATGAGTACCCTCAATTTCTTTTGGCTTCCCCCAGAGCAAATTTTTTGTGTGGAGATATTGTCTTCCATTACATCTATAGTTATTTTTTCCCAAAAAATTTCGAAATTCATATATTGGATTACTTTTATTATATCTAAGGTGTCAAAAACAGCTATGATTTCTGCAGCGGTACTGGATGAAGCATGGATTGTCTGTTTAGAACAATTCCTTTATATCAAATCACCATTTGCAAAAATCATAAATCCAGTAATTGATTTCCCCTTTTGTAAGTTATTTACATTAATATTACTATCGTCTACTTGAGGGGCATACGAAGCATCTACATAAGCCTGAATTCCATCTCCCTCAGATTTATGTGTTAATGTATAATTTTTTGTTGAACTTACATTCCTGAATATTCTTCTTACGTAATTTTTGAGTGTATCGTTTGAATTATTTTGGAAATGAGAGAAAAAGTTTACTGGAAACAATATATCAGGTCTGGTCAATCTGGCTAAGTACAATAATCCCCCAATCATAGATCTGTATTCAGTATCATCTTTCCCATTTTCTGTTTTTTCAATCTTTAGACCTGTCTCCATTGGGGTGTTTGTCTTTTTTACTTCCGATATTCCAAATTTTTTAACCATTTTATCGATATGTTTGTGTTGGGATAACACTATTGTTTTACTTTCTATATTTCTCTCAATTTCTAGTCCCACAAAAAATTTTGGATTATTTATGATTGTTATTGTGAATGATTTTTCTAATTGTTCATTAATTTTTGTTATTGCCATTTGTGAGTTTGAGGCTATTAGAATATCATCTACGTAGCTTAAGAAATATGTATTTTCATTATTAGCATTCATTTGATACAAACATCTATCTGCCTTTGTTCGTGAAAAACCCATTTCCTTTATTTTGGAGTCCAATAAGTCATACCAAGATTTGCTCGATGTTTTTAGTCCGTATATCAATTTTTTCAGTTCTAAAACTTGATTCGAATTAATATTTATTCCCTCTGGCCTTTTTACATAGATGGGTTTTATGATGGGTGAATTTGGATAGGCTGTTTTCACATCATATTGTACAAGTATTAATTTTTGTTTATTCACCATAGAGAGGTACCATCTAATGGTATTAATGGATGTAACAATGCCATGTGTTTCAGTAATATTGTATTCTGTTCTATCTTTAAAGCCTCTTACTACTAATCTGGCCTTGGGTTTAGAGTTGCCAAACTCATCGTATTTAATAGTAAATATCCATGTAGTATCAATTAATTTCTGACGATCATAATCCACTATATCCCAAACATTCATGTCATTTAATGAGTTAAACTCATCGTTTATTGCATTTACCCATTCTTTTCTAAAAGGATTATTATTTATTTCCTCAAAATTTTTGGGTACACAATCCTCTATATATGTTTTGTCATAATTAATATTGATATTCATAACTATGGGATTTATTATACCAAGATCTTTTTCATAATTTGCTGGTTTAATTATTAATGTTTTATCTGATGTTTCGAGTGATTTAATATTTTGAAACTCATCTACCCTTACGTCACATGCTATGTACGACTTGGTGTCAAATGGATTTCTTAAACAATAGCCCGTATTTTTATATCCCATCATGATTTTTTTTTTTTTTTGCTCGATGTGCCAATTTGGGGTCAATTTTGTTTTTTGATTTGGATTTAGCTTTTGTTGCTTTTTGCTTTCTCACCTCTAAAGGAATATGTCTGTATGTTAATGAGCCAAATACTTTTAAATTTTTTAAATTGGGTTTTATGCCATAAAATAATTCATAGGGTGTTTTAAAATCTATGTTGGCTTTTGTTGGTGAGTGATTTATTAAATAAGCTGATGTTACTATAGCATAGGACCAATGTTTAATGTCGAGATTGGCATCTATGAGCATGGCTCTTACTCTCCTCATTAAAGTCTGGTTTTGCCTTTTGGCTACGCCATTCAGTTTAGGAGAATAAGGAACCACATAATCCATTGTGATGCCATACTCTGTACAGTAATTGACTATTTTTGCATCAGTGTATTCCTTTGCATTGTCACATCTAATAGTTCCTATAGGGAAATTGGAAAATTTATTTTTCATAGACATTATTATATTTTTAAATTCATCTGCAACTTGGTTTTTGGTTGAAATTGGTATGACAATCGTATATTTTGAGTAGTGATCAATAAAGGTTAAAATATATTTTTGATTGGCTATTGATGGTGTGAATGGACCCATTATATCTGAAGATGTTATTTCTAATTTTATTGTGGGCTTTGTTCTCACTCCATTATGACCCAGTTTTGTATTATTCGCAATACAACAAATTTGGCGGTTTTTAAAATCATCGTCCCTAAAATTTAAGTTTTCTGGTATTCCTATTGATAAATTTTTCAATTTTTGGATGTATCGGGCATTCAAGTGTCCCAACCTTCTGTGAATTATCATTTTTTTTATTAAATATATTATTATTATTATTATTATTATTATTATTATTAATTTGAACATCGTTTATATCATCAGTGTTATCATTATTAATTGATTTTTCATCATTTGATATGTGTTCAAAATTATTGTTGTTATGTTCAACCCCCTCAGATGAATCTTTGTTTTCATTTAACATGCTATTATTGTCATCTTCTTGTATTTCCAATTCCACCGAAAAATTGTCCCATTTGTCCTCATTTTCTTGAGTTACTGGACATATTTTTGTGTATTCTTCAGATTCATGATCAAAATTTTCTTCATTTTTTTTAAATTTATGATATTATTATTATTAATTTGTGTATTATAATGTATGTAGAATATGCCATTCTCTTTTAGAGCAGTTATTAAAATCTCACCATTTTCTATGAAGTATATATTTGCCTATCTTTTTGTTGGTCAATATTTACTGTACCCGTATTTGTAATTTTTATTGCAGAAATTATATATATGTTTAAATTGGGTACGTAATGTACATAATTTAATTCAATTTATGATTGTATTTTGTTTGAATTTTCAACTTTTATGGTCATTTGACCAGTGTGGGTAGCATACAAGAAGACATTTTTTCCAGCACATTGAAGTTTTACAGGGGTGATAAATTTTTTAATATTGATCAATTTATTTATATCAGATGTTAAATGGACTTCTGCTGCTCCATCCAAAATTGTTTTATTATATAAAACTGTGTAGTTTTCATTGTATTTATTATTTTTAATTAATTTATTTAGTAACCACTCATTTGAATCACTTGAATATTTTTTAATCATACATGACATTTTTACCTGTTGTTCAAGATTCTCTTTTTTATTTGTATTATTATTATTATTTTGGGTTGGTTTAGGTGGATAATTATTTTGATTTTTATTCGTGTTTTCATTATTATTATTTTGAGGACTATTGTTATTACAATTCTGTGCGATATGTCCATTTTGGCCACATTTGTAATATTTTGGATTGTTTGGGTTATAGTTCCTATTATTACCTCTATAATTGTTACCTCGGTATTAATATTATTACGATCGTTGTTTCCCCTATAATTACCATTTCCATTATTGTTCGTATTATTATTATTATTATTATTTTGTTGTGTGTTCGACTCATTACCATTATTATTTGTTCCATTATTTCGATTGTTATTTTTATAGTTATTATAATTATTTCCCCTATAATTATTTCTACCTCTATAATTATTATTACGACCTCTATAGCCATTACCATTACCGTTTCCATTATTCCTAAAACTATTATTATTATTATTATTATTATGTTGAGTATTATTTTGTTTTTTCAACGTTTGATCTCTAAATTTTTGATCAGAATCTTCTCGTAAAATTTGCTTGAAAGTATCTATATTTTTTTCATTAGGAGGTAAGTTTTCGAATTGCATTTTTGCCAGGGCCTGCTCGTAACATAATGCCAGCTGTAAATTCTCCAATTCCTCATTTTCACTTACTTCTTTTCCACTATCTCTTACATCTGTAACAAGCGCTTCCCATTTTTTTAGGAATCCTCTCATGTTCCCTCCTGGTTGAAATCTAAACTCCATCAACTTGACTTTAGCCATATTTGCTGTTACTGATGTTTTTGTACCGTAAATATTGTCTAATTTTTTTAACATCATAATGGCAGTGTTGCAATCCCTTATCTGTTTTGTAATATCATTAGAGACTCTCACAAGTACAAATGCTTTGGAATTGTCTTGCATTTTGCAATAATTTATCATTTCTCTATCAGACCTAAAATTCAAATCATCAATGTGGGTTATGTAAGATTGTAAGAATTCATGTTCCCCAAAGATATCGTAATAGCCAGCACCCCTTATGGCTGAAATAATCATTCTCCTCCAATCCAAGTATTATTTCCCATTAAAAACTTTTCCTAATGGTGCTTGGATGGGTTTTATTTCATTTACATTCGACATGATTTTCTCTTCAATTTTTTTGAAACCTAATAATTTTTCGTCTCTGTTCGTAATTGGTATATATTTTTTGTTTTCAATTACTTCTTTTTCTATTTTTCTTAAAAAACTTTGTTCTTTTAATTTTTTTTTCGAATTCTTTTTCACTATTATTAATTTTTTCTTTTTTTTTTATCCAGTTTTCTTATTTTAAATTTTAATTATTATTAAAAAATCTATTCATAAATTTTTTCTCTGATTCTAATGAACTGTATATTCGGGATGAAAAATAATTTGGAGTTGAATCAGATATTTTAATATATTTAATGGAACTTATTTCCTCTATCTTTCCCAAAATATCGATCGTAAAGGATTCGAGTATAATTTCACCAGTGAAATATGTGTAGAAAGGGAGATCATACGTTTCTAATTTTAAATCTATCACTTTCTCACCTTCAAACTTCCTAATCAATTCCTCTAATTCTCATTTATCTATCTTGTATTCACCTATTTTACTCTCAAACGTATTTATTATCGTGGACATATATATTATGGGGAGGGAAAAAAAATTTTATTTTTATCTACCTCAAATACAATGCTGTAAAACACAAAAAATAATTTAACTATAGCATATATTACCTTTACATGTAAAAATTTTCTACGTTGATCCCCTGTTGTGCAGATTTTGTTGATTGTAGATTTCCAATTTCACAATCGTAGTCTTCGCTGAATTTTGATGTGGGTTGGCCTGAAATTACGGTCTTCATTGTTGGCGATCTCTGGTAGAGTCTTCGAAGATGGGAGCAGAAGATTTTCTCTGGTGGTTCGCTGTATCGTTTGGCAGTCCTTTCTGGATTGTAGTTCGTTGACTTCCAGGGTTGGCCATTATTGGATCAGGAACAATTTTGGTTAAAATTGATTTTTCAATTTACAAAAAATTTTTTTATAAATTTAAAAAATCGAATTTAATTTTCTCGATTGCACGACACTTTTTCGTGTATTATTTGTGTAAAAACAACAAAATTTATGCACAATAATAAATCAATTTCAAAAATAAGTCTGCTTTTTTAATAATAAAATTTTATAAGACTCTCTTACTGTTCTATTGCAGCGATGGCTACCATCATGTGAGGTTGTGTGTGCGAGAACTGAAAAAGAACAAGAGAGATGTATTCACGATTGAATTTATTAGCAGACTGTAAAAGCATTTCAAATTAAAATATAATATTATACAAAATGGCGAAGCACAGCATTATCTCACAGCATTATCGTAGTTTGTAAGTAGGGGAAGCAATTTGTGAATAGAGTGTATGACACACATATATATATATATATATAGATATAGTTACTCGAGTTGTGGCACCCAAATTGCATACAAAATCTAGTTGTGACGCCCAATAATACGGTTGTAGCGCCCAAAATGGGCGCCACAACAATTTATCCTTAAAATCATCAGAAATGACTAGTGGCGGTCCCTATAGCGCATGGACGAATTTTCAGCTGGGCGCCTGATCCTCGAAAAATTACACACTTATATACAAATTAGTGTATAGCATCTGCCGCGAGAGTACGTCTCGTTATAAACACAAATTTTACAATTAAGCCAGTTGAAGCGCCCACTACATATAAAACAAAAGCCATCTAAAGATCGCTGCTTCAGGCACCCGTACTAGTGAAGACAGAGTAAAGACCCGGCAACACGGCAAACTGAAAATTATATTATTGTAATCAATCACACATTCACACACAAGATTGAAATGCTCGTCATTTTATTGCAAATTATTGGCTATTGCTTTTCGTGCGTTTCGCGTTGAACTATACAGATACATCCGAGTATGAGACGACTGCGATATCTGGACAGACCATGTGACTAGGTTTTTGATTACATTTTTGTGGCGTCTGAACTAGCAATAGCCGCTCGGAACGTGTAACAACGGATCTTAATTGATATCTGGTTTACTGCTTGAGGGAAGGTGTTCGTATAATTAGTTTGAAGTTTATTTTAAAGTATTTTAAAGATGAACTCACGTTTATCAAGATCAACACGAATAATTAAATTGGCGCAGATGCGTAAGTATCCTTTTATTTCAGAATATGTAAAAGAATTGAAAATTTCCAATTGAAAAACGTGTAGTCTATCGATACGTTTTTTCAGAAACCACTTAAGTCAGAAAAAGTAAATTTTACAGCAGATGCAAAAAACTGATTTAAAAAATCAGGTCAGTTTGTAAATTCTTATAGTTCATGTCAGGTTGTAGTTCTGAGGAGTGGGGATGAGGATGATATCAAGAAAATACTATTCTCCCATCCTAAGCTTATTTATTGCTGATTTTGTCGACTTATGTGGTTTCCAATCTAAAAGTTGTTTTCTAATAGACGACTTACGTGGTTTCTTACTTATTCTAAAAAGTTTGAGAATTATTAAATTTTGCAATAAAACAGTAAAGTTTGCAATCTTTTTATGACTCTAATTTATTAAACGCCCCAGAATAATATTTGTAATATTGTATTTGAAAAATGCACCCTTGGAAAAATTATTGAATAATAAATCAATCATAATATTATAGAAATTTTGGAAATTTATCTTGTAACTAAATGAACCAAGAAAATAAAATTGTTTCGTAGGAAAAATAACAAAATTAAAATTAGAAAATAAGAAAGTTGGAGGTATAAAAAAATCGCATTACAAAATAGACAATACTAACAGAACTTAATAATTACGAATTAAATGCGAATAAAGATCAATTGGAATATGAAAAACCACAACAGAATAATTATATTATTTTGAGTCATCAATTAGATAGGTCCTAAAAAATAATTGAAGTCCAAGGTATCTGTCAAAAGGACGTCTGTTTTTATATTTTCTTTCATCTTTTTCAGTTTTTATTAAATATATTCCTGCTGCAATAGTGCCATTTTATAGAATGAAAGATGCTGTATAATTTAGAAAAAAAATTAAAATTAGGCTTTACTACTATAAGTTGGTTTGAGAATTTGCGATTGTTTTTCTGTGATTTAAATTTCTTAATAGATGCCATTTTGATAGATACCTATGTCTTAATCTATCCCTCAAAAGTTATCACTTATGAGGGATAGAATCGTAGAAAGAATGAGTATCATTGGGTAACACAGTTTTCAGAAATTGTAAGTGGTTAAATTTATCACGTACAATTGGTAACCTCGAAGAATAGAAGTTGGGGATATTTTTGAGAGGTGTTGGAGGCTGAGATGTTCGTCTGCGTTGTGGTAAAATTTTCCACTCTTCACTCTCCAAATTCAATAATTTGTAGAACATATCCCCCTCCTTGGTATACTTGATTTGGCGAAGATCATAAACTACCAGATCACCTTTTTTGAATCCAGGTCGAATACTATTAAAATAATTAATATTATTTTCAAAATTCAAGAAGTAGGTGTGAGTCAACATCTGAACGCTGTATGGATCTGTTATTTGGGCCTGTTGACATGCAGTCATGTATCCGCTGGGGAGAGTCACCTCAACGTGCTTCAATCTATTTTCAATATTAGCATGCATACTATCACACTCCATTTGTGTGTGCCCTTTTTTGAGATATTTCTGTATAATCGTAATGCCTAACAATTGTGCTAAATTTAGAAATGCATTACTTAAAGTAGTGTTTCGATTCTGATAGTTGCATCCGTCGCTGTATAATACAATAGTTTCGTCAGGTTCTAAATTCAAATTTGATATAAACTTACACAGGATTGTAGAGAAGACATTGGCATTCAACTCAGCTTCAGTCTCATCCCAAAGGAAGCAATAACCAGCTTTTGTCTTCAAATTAAATAGGGTGAAATTATGAACCACCAACTTCATTTGGTAATAGAGAGAGGAAGCTTTCATTCTCGGACATACAAGCACAGCTTCCAAGTCTAAAGTGTAAACATGTTTCAAGTTAGGATCTTTTTTATCATTTTCTTTATTTTTTCTCGCATCATCTTTTCTTTGGCAGTGCTGAGCCCATTCCTCATCAGGCATATTGCCATTCTTGTGGGCAACACAATCATCACATTGATCCTATCTGGGTTTAAAAATCAGGATTTTCAGTTCATCCATAATCTTATTGAAGCGCAAAAATTTGTAAGGTCTCTCTGGCACCTTCTCATCTTCGCAATATTTCAAGTAACCACGATACACTTCATATTTAGATAGCCGTAATGTTTCCAAATAAACCATTTCAGTGCGACTACGACAGTAATGAGAGGGCACTTTCTGTAACAAATTCAAGAAGTTTTTTGCCACTGTTGTTTTTTTTTCCATGAGAGCTATCTTCTTTGCACTTAACTTCCTCTTGCCCAACTTCTTGCTTGAATTATGGCTCAAATTCTTCTCATTTAAATTATGCTCGTTCAAATTATTCTCTCTTGAATCCTCTTCTTTTGTCCAAGCATGTACAGACCATTCATTCAGAGATAACGTATTCATAAATTGTTTCTTACATACCCGAATCAAACCACCATTATCTTTTTTCAGATGGTATTGAAAAGAATTTCCTCTTCGAGATGTCTCCCTTTTACAATTTCGGGTGTCTTTGGGAGTTAACCTCTGTGTAAGTACTTTCACTGTAATGTGTTTTTCAGCCCAAGTAGATTTCCAAAAGTTTTCAAATATTTGGCTTCTTTCCTTCTCTGAAAATTCACCACATCTTATTTTTGAATTTGGTATTTTGCTCAGTGCGCAATTACATGGAGTTTTCAACTTTCTTCCAGCTCTAGGTATGCTGTACTGGTTAGGTTTCCCCAATTTTTTGTTTTGCCCTTTATAAGGCAAACCTCTTTTGCGAAGATTTCTGTTTTTAACATGAGCCCAATCTTCCTCATGACACTGTCCTCTTATTCCTCGTTTACGAATTAGCTGCTCAGTTGTAGATGGACAGGATTCCTCAATGTTACCAATCAAGGATTGATTAGATTTGTTAGGGTTATGAACTGGAGAACGACTAGATTCATTGATAGTACGAGCACCTTTCTCATTACTACATTCTGCGCCATCATTGCGAGTACTAGAACTACTATCACTATCACTTCTACAAGGCAGATAATTAGACTGATTATCATCATTTTTTGTTGAATCTGAACCTGAGGTGGAATTTCTATCAGAAGATGCACGACGTTCAATGTTAGAATATTCTGGTTCGATATTGGAAAATGATGCCAGTTCATTTCCAGAAAATTCCAGTTTGGCATTGTTCAAGTACACAAGTTCAATGTTAGATGACGCAGGTTCGATTATAAAAGTAGACCCTACTTCATCACTACATAACGCATGTTCTATGATAGAAGACACACATTCAGCTTTAGATGACGCAGGTTCAATAATAGAAGATGCAATTGCAATATCATATGGCGCAGGTTCAATGATAATAGAAGCAGGTTCAATGATAATAGATGCAGGTTCATTGTTAGAGAATGCTGATTCAACATTCGAAAGCTCAGGATTGATAATGAAAGTTGTACCTGGAGAGAAATTGTAGTACTTAGAAAAATGAAACATCATTCCCTCCTTGAACTCACAAATATGTCAGATAGATACTTTACCAATTTCATTTTCGACGGAGGTACCAATATTATTTTCTTCAACGCCAAGTAGATCTTGATTCTCTTGGTTCTCTAAGAACATCTCACAACATGCATGAAGATACTTAGCCATAGCTGCATCTATAACATTGTCCAGAGGTTCGACTTCCTTTTCTGTGCTCTTATGTACTAAAATTATAAAATAATATGGTTGTGCAATAATCTCTTCTCAGATGATATAAAGTTTGCACCGGTACAAAAGTCAAGACTGAACTTACCTGCATCACTCTCAATTTCTGACTTTGACAGGGTCAAAGCTATTAAATTTGAAGCTCTAGTTTCGGGTCGAGCATCCATCAGCTTTTTCTTCTTCTTATACATCTTCTTTAATATTAATTTTTTTAATGATGGTATTTTGCAAATTCACAAAATAATGAAAACTAGAAGTTTGCCGGCAATTTGCTTGAATGAGCGTCATGATTTGTAGTGATAAGAAACCACATAAGTACTCACAACAAAATCCTATCTCGTCCAAATGTTATTCAGGAAACCTCATAAGTCGACTTAGGTGTTTTCTGAAAAATGTCAGTTTTAGATGACAGACTTACAAGGTTTCTTTTTTTGCCGCTAGAGGTCTCTGGTGACATTTTTGACTTACGAGGGTTCCAGAATCCGATGTCTCAATTTTTTTACAATCAGAAACCATGTATAACTTGATTTCAGTGGAAACCTGACTTACGTGGTTTCTAAAAAAACGTATCGCTATTTAGGACGTGTTTTGTTCTTGTAGAAACAATTCAGAACGTTTTTTCTGCCAAGGAAGACGAATTTTCTGATGATGAATTCGACGATTTCAATTTATCTGATGAGGACAATTATGTACCAAGCAGCGAGAGTGATGACTCCTATGGTTCCAACGAAGACAGCCACAATGACGACGATGTTTTGAACCACGAATCTGCATCTGAAAAAGTTAGCAAATATAAACCTAACATTACTTTGCAAGTCGTGCAGAATCTGTATCGTGTTTGTCAATTTTATTGTTTCGATTTACTCGTATTTTTTTTGGTAACCTACAAAGTTATATATCTACAGTTTTGCCACACATTCTATAATGTTTTCATGTCTTTGTAGGATGCCGAGAGTCCACATATTTTTCTTCGGAAAGAAGTCAGAAGTTGTTTTATTCGAGATCGAAGTCTTGAGGAAAAGTTAACGGTTGGTAAATGACTTGAACTCATTTCCTTTATGATTGCGAATAATGACGAGCATGCTTCATTGAAATTTTTTCTAGGTTTTTGAGACAAATGACGTAATTTATAATGTTCCCGCGGAGACTTGTAACAATTTATTTGTAAGTAGTATCAATATTGATCCAAGAATTCGAATTACTGTTATAGATTTTAAAATATTTTTTGAATAGGGCAAATATTCATTACGTGAAAAGGATGTGCAACAACTCAAAGAAATTTTTCGTGGAAAAAAGGGAACGCGGAAAGGAAACGAGGATACGCAGCGATTGGAAGAAAATCTTTCTGGAGGGGTAGAATCGTTGGGGAAAGGAAACCAAGAATTGCCCCAAGTGGAAGAGAATCTTCATGAAGAGGCTGAAGCACCCGCGAAAAAAAGCTTTTCTGGAGAGGCGGAGGCTACTTTCAACAAAGTAAGAGTCCAATGGAAAAATTTTATTCTTGATCAACTTTTAGATATTAAATTTTCCAGCTATCACGACCTACTTAACGCTTGAAAATTCCTTAGAACAATTTATTTGGATTGTAGGCAAATTCCTCAACCTATTTCACGATTAAAATTTTATCAAGAGAAAACAATGCTTAAAAGTTGTAGCACTCTTTACTCGCTTAAATCAAAAAATTTATAAGAACCAAAGTGGTTCCAAATTTAATTTCATATATTTTTTTTATATGTGCAGAGAAAAACCATATACGAATCCCCATTTCTATTAGAAGCTCGATATAAGAAAACATACTGTATTTATTGCGATAGTGAGGTAGATTCAAAACATTTTTCTCGACATTTAACTCGGAACCATAGAGAGGAGAAGGAAGTGAAAGCTGCTATGGAATTACCCAAAGGCAAAAGGAAGAACGAGCAAATAGCACTAATTCGAAGTTCAGGGAATATGGAAGCCGGCCTTCGTGGGCATATAATTCCAAAACGTCGCGATAAAAAGCGAGAAATTAATGCCCAAACACATACACTCTGTAGACATTGCAAAGCTTTTATAAAGAAGACATATATAACAACGCATTGCAAAACGTGTTTCGCAAATCGTGATACTGACCAGAAAAATTCCTTAATAGATTCGATAATATATGTCGCTTGCCACAAAAAATATGGCAAAATTTTGGATTCGCTAGAGCTGAAGAACAGAGTGCTAACTAAAATGAGGCCGGACGAAGAGGCTGAAGATTTAATGGAAGATTTGCTTATCGTCAGTTGGGGAGACGACCTCCTTAAAAAAACACCCACAGGCCGCAGCACCTACCACCTTAATACAAAAATGCGTCTATGCATGCGTTTTGTTAAATCTATGAGACTGATAAACCCGGAAAAATATACTGATATGTTATCATGTCTGAAGCCGGAAGCATTGGATGACGTGGTGGAGGCGTGCAAAAAAATAGCAAAATATGACGCGACAGAACGCACGTTCAAAGCTGGTTCGAATGCCTTACATTTTGGCACTTATCTGAAACAGATAGCTGACCTAACAATGAAAATTATGATGCGCAAGAAAATAGATATTCCTGAAGAAAATTTTGAAAATCGTTTAAAACAGTTAAAAAGATTCAAACTGTTAATTCATACGCAGTGGACGAATGAAGTAGCCAGCCTTGCGAAAAAGGATTTACAGCAGAAAGCAGGAGAAAGGCCGCTATTAATACCCCTCACCGAGGACATAATAAAACTCAAAAAGCTCCTAGAAAAAACTGCGTTAGAAGCTTATCAACGTTTTCAAAAGCACAAGAATCCTGAAGACTTTAAAATATTGTGTGAGACAACCTTGGCGTCCATCATAATACACAACCGAAAGCGAGGAGGAGACATACAGTATATAACATTGAAAAAATGGGAAATACAAATGGGCAGAGGTGTAGAGCCCAACCAAGAATTTTTACAATCTCTGACGGAGTCAGAGAAGATTCTTCTTCAAAACTATGTCCGGATCGAATCGGATGGGAAATGGGGGCGAAATGTTCCAGTCCTCATACCGAAGAGTCCAACATTACAATACATGCAAACGATTGTTGCCGCTCGAAAAAATCAGCCGAATTGGTTTATGCCAAGCAATCAATACGTATTTTGTTTCCCCAAGTCCGCACGTTGGATGGACGGTGCATCTATAATACGCAAATATGGATTGAAATGTGGAGCAAAAAAACCAAGTCTCCTTACAACAAATCTTATGAGAAAGCACATTGCGACGACGACTCAGGTATTGTCTTTAAAACCAAATGAGGTTGACCAATTAGCCCAATTTATGGGCCATACAACTAGAACTCACGAACAATTTTACAAGTAAGTTTCTATTTCACTTAATGATGACTCTTGTAAATTTTTAATGGACTTTCGTTATTTAAATTGCAGATTACCAAATGACGTCTACCAATGCGCCAAGGTTAGTAAAATTCTTCAGCTGATGGAGTCCGGCAGTGCAGCGCAGTATAAAAATAAGTCTTTGGAGGAAATAGATATAAATATGAACGAAGTATTAGAAGAGGAACCTGGTAAACGAGCGCACTGTTATTGGTGAATGATTAATAGCTGAATTATAATTTTTTTTTGTTTCTTAGACTCGCGAGCAAATGACGATGAGGGATTGGATGAAGAACTTGGTAAATCAAAAAACATAAAAATCATTGCTAACAGGAGGCCTGAATCATTTTTTGTTTTCATCTTTCAGAAGCTCGAGATGATGGTGAAAGTGAAGATTCTCAAACAAATGACGATCCTGAGAGAGTGGATTTTAGTAGATCAAGAAACACGACAAATGTAAATAATGATGATGAACCTATCAGAAAAAGAAGAAAAACCGAAGTTATTAAGGGTACGCTACTAGGAATTCAAATAATTTCTTAACCTGTCTCAAAAACCAGTATTGCAATCTTAACGCAATATTCGATCAAACTTTCTAGTTAGCATAACATTTTGTTGCGTTAAAACTGAGCCCCCTACACTTTTGATTTTTCATAAAACTTATAAACCCTTTTCCTCTTAAATGGTGAATTTTGTATAACCATAATTCATGAATAATTCCAGGTGCCAGAAAAAGATGGGACGCTGCCCATAAAAATTTGGTTCTACGCGTTTTCCGAAAAAATATCAATGAAAGGCAGTTTCCACATAAAGATGCTATAATGAACTTTATCAAGAAATATCCGAAAGAATTTTCCAATGACGACTATAAGCGTATTAGGACGTTGATAGTCAATTCATATTCTTTAAAAAAATGAATTAAGTTTTTTTCGTTTCTGTGATTTTGAAAGACTAGTTATTTATACTTAATGTTTTTTAAAATTATTTTCTGTATTCTCTTTTCTCGTTTTTTTCAAACCTATTCCCTAGATTCATAAAATTATGATTGACCTTAAATTAGAAATACAGTGTCATTCTAACGCACTTGTCTCAAAACTTGCTAAATGAACTTTCTCCTCTCTTATTTTTAGAAAGAAAACAAAATATTGTATCTTTTGATGAATCTTAATTTTGAACTTACTTTCTTAATGAATAGAGAGTGATCTCCACCGTATTTCTGCAAGATCATTCATAATTTCATTGGCTTGGCAGTCTTTCTTTAGCGGTGGTGCTTGAGATGAATATTGAGTAGCCAAGTTGAATATGAAAGCTGACCTGTGACTGCCATCCATGCATTTTCTAAAAAAAACCAAAGTAATTACTCAGCGAATTATTTATGCAGATAATAAAGGACAGAGTAAATGGTTATTGTACTTACTGTTATATTTGCAGATTTTCTTCATAATAACATCCTAATTTCACCACTACTTTTCAAGGTTTGAGTATTTTATTGTATTCAAAAAATTTAAATCTTCTGCACAAGTAGAAAAAATTAGCGTAGACGAGAACCAAACCAAATGTGCGTTTAGCTGAATCAAAGGTTAAGTGTAACCTCACTTCATTGCCAAATGAACGAAAGCGATTTCCCAAATTTGAAGCTCTGTCACTATCTTTTTAAATTCCATAGTTTATTATACGCAAAAATTTCAATAATGAATGAATAATTAAAATACCGCAGAATCGTTTCACCTAGATACAGGTTTGCAGGTTTAACTCAAGAAGCAATTTTGGCAAAAATTTTTTCTCACTATGATACAGCCCATTTTTTCTACTTTTTAAATTGATTGGTGTGTCTGATCGCCTGTCGTTTCAGTCGGGACGGCATTTGAATTCAATTTCGTGTTCGCAAGCTTTGTAATAGTTATTTTTAAAAAATTGATTTCGCATGAAGGCAAGTTAGGAGCGCTGTACTTGTGTTTGTATACCTTGTTTCGTGTGTCATGGTACAGCGGAATGATAATAAATGTATAGACCTTATCGAGACGTCCAAACTCAGAAGTGAGCTTTGGGACCCTAAACACGAGAATCATTAGCTTGCCAATCTGTTGCGAGAATGTAATAGGCCTATGCACTTCATGTACAAAAACAACTAGTCGTCGAAAAAGATTCGGCAACAGTGCCGGGCGCTTCTTACCTATATTTTTTAATTTTATATACGGGTGCCAGAAGCGCGATCATCTTAGGCGGGTGTCACAACCAGACTCTATACCGACAAGTATATATCAGGCGCCACAAGTGAGCTTCTTGGGGCGGGCGTCACATCTAATGACAAATATATATATATATATATATATATATATATAGAATGGTGATGATGATGATGATGATGATGAAGAAGGAGATGAGGTGGGATTTCGTTACAACAAATAATGACACCGCGGTGGCAGCGAAGGAAGATATTCCACTACATTTGTGTCAGTTCCACTCTTCAATTGATGCATTTATCTTGCAAGAGTGGGATAGCACCTCTTGGGGTTCGACACTGGGTGCCAAATGATGTGAGGTGTACAGAACGAGGATCGAAAGAACTTGAGACTTCTAATATTATGGAGGTTTATTACACGAATGAATAATACATTACAAACAAAATATGAAATGGCGAAGCAACAGCAATATCGTATCGAGAGTGAAAGCACTTCGCGGTGAGAGTGTACGCATGACATATATATATAGTGATTGTGATGATGATGATGAAGAAGGAGTGAAGGTGGGATTTCCGTTACAACACCCCCCTGAAATTTTACCGATTGAGTTCTTCATCATGTTCGACGCTGAAAGTAAACGAATTATTATTGTTTCAAAAAAAATATTAATTACAAAATGACATATGCGTAATAAAAAATTTCAAAAAAATATAAAAAATAAAAAATAAAAATATTGACATTGTATTATTTAAATATTATTATGGTAACTTTGGGTTTCAAAAAAAAATTTTGCTGTGCTGTGCTTCGAGAATAAATAAAATAATTAAATAAAATAAATAAATATGGTAACATGCATAAAATATTTAATGATAATATATAATATATAAAAAAAATGGTATTGTAAAAAAAAATATTATGATAATATAAAATTGGTAACATGCAAAATATTAATTTATTATAGGTAACGTGTAATTTTGCAATTATTTCAGCTGCTGTACTTGATGATGCATGAATGGTTTGCTTACCGCAATTCCATTCCACCAAGTCTTCATAAGAAAATACCATAAATCCAGTTATGGACTTCCCTTTTCCCAAATTATTTATATCTATGTTATGTTCATCAACCTGGGGTGCATATGAGGCATCAATATAGGCCTGTATGCCATCCCCTTTCGATCTATATATTATATTGTAATTTTTTGTAGTATTAATATATCAGAAAATTCTTTTTACATAATTTTTTAAAGTGTTATTAGAATTATTTTGAAAGCGGGATAAAAAATTTACCGGGAATAATATGTCCGGTCTTGTAAGTCTCGCTAAGTACAGCAATCCACCTATCATTGACCTATATTCCGTGTCATCTATGCCATTTTCAATTTTATCTAATTTCAATCCCGTTTCCATTGGAGTATTTGTATTTTTTAACTCCGAAATTCCAAATTTCTTCAACATTTTGTCTATATGCTTGTATTGGGAAAGTATTATTGTATTATTTTCTATGTTTCTAGTTATTTCTAAGCCCACAAAAAATCTCGGGTTATTTATTATAGTGATCGTAAAATCTTTTTGCAGTTCCTCATTTATTTTTGTAATTGATGACTGTGAGTTTGATGCAATCAATATGTCATCCACATAAGTTAAAAAATATATTCTTTCATCATTATTAATTATAGTGTATAAACATCTATCGCTTTTGGTCTTGGTAAAGCCCATCTCCCTTACCTTTGTACCCAACAGGTCATACCATGACTTACTGGATGTCTTTAATCCATAAATAGATTTTTTCAATTCTAATACCTGATTTGTGTTAATATTTACACCTTCAGGTTTCCTTACAAAAATGGGTTTAATAATTGGTGAATTTAGATACGTAGTTTTTACATCATACTGCACCATAATTAATTTTTCTTTATTTATTATAGATAGCAATGATCTTATCGTTCCTACTGATGCCACAGGGCCATGGGTTTCAGCAATATTATATTCGGTTCTATCCTTAAAACCTCTTGCTACAAGTCTTGCCTTTGGTTTTGGATTTCCAAATTCATCAAATTTAATTGTGAAAATCCATCTTGTGTCTATAAGTTTTTGGCGATCATAGTCAACTATTTCCCACACATTCATATCATCGAGAGAATTAAATTCATCATTTATGGCCCTGATCCAATCATCTCTAAAAGGGTTCAATTCTATTTCAGAATAATTTTTCGGAATATTATCCTCTATATATATTTTATTATACCTTACATTTACATTCATGACTATAGGGTTAATTATCCCCAAATCATACTCGTAATCTGATGACTTTATCATTAATGGTTTATTATTTATTAATAGTGATTTAATATTTTGGTTTTCGTCTACCTTAACATCACATGAGATATATGATTTTGTATTATAAGGGTCTTTAAGACAATATCCTGTATTTGTATAACCCATCATTATACTTTTCTCTGCTCTGTGTGCTAACTTCGGGTCAATTTTGTGTTTTGATTTTGCTTTGGCTTTTGTGGCATTTTGCTTTCTGACTTCCACAGGGATATGCCTGTAGGTCAATGCCCCAAAGACTTTAAGATTTTTCAGGTTTGGTTTTATCCCATAAAATAGTTCATAGGGTGTTTTATATCCTTCATTTGCTTTTGTGGGTGATCTATTAATTAAGTATGCAGCTGTTACTACAGCGTAGGACCAATACTTTATGTCAAGGTTGGCATCAATTAACATGGCCCGTACTCTCCTCATTAAAGTTTGATTTTGCCTTTCGGCAACACCATTTAATTCCGGAGAATATGGCACCACATAATCCATTGTTATGCCAACCTCTTTGCAATAATTTAATATTTTTATATCAGTATATTCCTTGGCATTATCACACCTAATAGTCCCTATGGGGTACTCTGGAAATTTATTTTTCATGGATACTATAATATTTTTAAATTCATTTGTGACTTGACTTTTGCTAACTATGGGCATGACAAACGTATACTTTGAAAAGTGATCTATAAAGGTTAAGATATACTTCTGGTTCACCACTGAGGGCGTAAACGGACCCATAATATCTGAGGATGCCACTTCTAATTTTCGAGTTGGCTTAGTTCTAATACCATTATGGCCCAACCTCGAATTATTTGCGATACAACATATTTGACAATTCAAAAAATCCTCATCTCTAAAATTTATATTGTCGGGAATGCCAACTGCTAGAGTTTTCAACTTTTGCAGATATCTGGCATTCAAATGCCCTAGTCTCCTATGTATTGTTAATTTTTTATTAATATTATTATTTATTTGTGAATTATGGGGTATTCCCTCAATTTCATTATTATCATCTCTTATTTCTTCTTCTTCACCCCCTCAGGTGATTCATTATTATCGTCATCTTCCTGAATTTCCAATTCTACGGTAAAATCATCCCATTCATCATCTATATTTTGAGTAACGGGGGCACATATCATATTATTTTCATTATTATTCGTATTGTTAATAGTGTTTTTATTATTATTTTCAATATTATAATATATATAAAAAATTCCCTCTTCTTTTTTCGCAGTTATTATTATTTCAGCATTTTCAATAAAATATATATTAGCAATATTCTTCTGTTGATCAATATTGATCGTACCTGTGTTTGTAATTTTTATGGCTGAAATAATATCTAGGTTTAAATCCGGCACATAGTGAACATCATTTAATTCTATCAATGATTGAACTCTGTTATAGTTCTCAACTTTGATCACCATTCTCCCTGTATGAGTAGCATATAAAAAAGTATTTTTACCAGCACATTGCAATTTTATTGGAGTTACAAATTTTTTAACATCGACTAATTTGCCCAAGTCGGATGTCAAATGCACTTCTGCGGCTCCATCCAAAATTGCTTTGTGATTTAATATATCATAATTTTCATTTTTATTATCTTTATTATTATTTATTAATTCGTTCAACAACCATTCATTATTATTTCCGTTGAACTTTTTTACCATACAAGACATCTTCACCTGTTGCTCCGAATTCTCCTTTTTATTTGAGTTCGGTTGAGTTATGTTAGCTTTTGGGGGATAAGTTCCCTGATTATTATTTGAATTATTATTATTATTATTTTCTCGTGTATTATTATTACTGCAATTTTGCGCTATATGGCCAAATTGCCCACACTTGTAACATTTTGGGTTATTATTTTGATAATAATTTCTATTATTACCCCTATAATTGTTGCCTCTATAATTATTGCCTCTATAATTCGAGTTACCTCTGTAACTATTTCCTCTATAATTTCCATTACCATTGTTTCCATTACTATTTGAATTATTATTCTGGTTATGGTTTGGTTCAGTATTATTACCATTACCATTATTATTATTTTTATTATTTGCATAACTATAACGATTATTACCATTTCCTCTAAAATTATTTCCTCTATAATTATTATATCTTCCCCTGTAATTATTCCTATTGTAGTTATTATTATTATTTTTATAATTATTATTAACTTGATTATTATTACCACTTTGTTTTTTCAAAGTTTGATCCCTGAATTTTTGGTCAGAGTCTTCTCTTAATATTCTTTTAAAATTATCTAAATTTTTTTCGTTTAAAGGTAAATTCTCATATTGAATTTTCGCAATTGCCTGTTCATAGCATAAGGCTAACTGCAAATTCTCCAATTCCTCCGATTCAGTAACTTCTTTACCGCTATCTCTTACGTCGGTTACTAATTCATCCCATTTTTTCAAGAAACCTTTCATATTCCCTCCTGGCTGAAATCTAAATTCTGTCCATTTTGCTTTCGCCATATTAGCTGTGACGGAAGTTTTTGTACCATAAATATTATCCAGTTTTTTTAACATTAATATCGCTGTGTTACAGTCTCTTATCTGTTTTGTTATTTCATTCGACACTCTTTCCAGTACAAAGGCTTTTGCATTGTCTTGCATTTTGCAATAACTTATCATATATTTTTCGGGATGGAAATTTAAATCGTCTATATGATCAATATATAATTGCAGGAATTCATGTTCTCCGAAAATATCATAATACCCCGCTCCCCTAATAGCCGAAATAATCATCCTGCGCCAGTCCAAGTAATACTTTCCATTAAACACTTTTCCTAATGGCGCCTGTATAGGTTTAATTTCGTTTTGGGATGCCATATTTTCTTTAATTTTTCGAAAACCTAATACACTTTTTTCGATATTAATAACAGCTATGTATTTTTTATTTTCTATCGATTCTTTTTCAATTTTTTTAATTATATTTTCTTTTTCGCTATTTTCAACTTTATTTTTTCTGATATCCTCCAGTTTTTGTTGTTGTTTATTAATTAAAAAATCTATTCATAAATTTTCTTTTGATTTTTCTGAACTATAAATTCTACTTAAAAAATAATTTACTGAGGATTCTGAAATTTTAATATATTTTAAACTACTAATATTTTCTATTCTTCCGGATATATCCACTACAAAGGACTCCAATATTATTTCTCCTGTGAAATATGTGACGTAGGGTAAATTGTAAGTTTCAATTTTTATGTCTATGACTTTCTCACCTTCAAATTTATTAATTAATTCTTTCAGTTCCTCCTTTTCAATGTTATATCCACCTAATTTTCCTTCGCACAAACTTATTATAGGGGGCATAAAAATTTTAACTATTATTCAATTTTTCTTTTTGTACTCAGTTCAAAAAACAATATTTACGCAAACACGAAAAATAACCAGCTTCAATGAATATTACCTTTACAAAACACAAACAAACAAAAAATGAAAAAATATTGTACTTTACTATTTCTGTTGCGCCGACGAATAATTTCAGTTTTCTGCACTCCGCTTTTCACCATTGTACTGCCTGCTTAAATTTAGTTTGGAGTTGGCTGAAAAGTTGGGTCCTCGATGTGTGGATCTACGATGAGTCTTCGACGACGGGAGCAGGTTTCCTTGGGCTGTTCACTCGATCTCTTTGGCGGTCCTTCTTGGATTTAGCGTTCAATGACTTCCAGGTTTGGCCGTTATTAAGTCGGGAACTTCAGCTTTAAATTTATGATTTAATTTTGAATTTTTCAAAAATTAAAAATGTATTATATTTCGAGTTAAAACTTCTCGAAAGTAACTATTTCGTGTATTATTCAACAGAAAACATGAAAAGATTTTTGCGCAACAGTAAATAAATTCAAAAAATTATTTCATTCGTTTAGATTTCTAAGTCTCTCCTCATAGTTCTACCATAGCGATGGCTACCATGATGTGAGGCGTACAGAACGAGGATCGAAAGAACTTGAGACTTCTAATATTATGAAGGTTTATTACACGAATGAATAATACATTACAAACAAAATATGAAATGGCGAAGCAACAGCAATATCGTATCGAGAGTAGTAGGGGAAAGCACTTCGCAGTGAGAGTGTACGCATGACATATATATATAGTGATCGTGATGATGATGATGAAGAAGGAGTGAAGGTGGGATTTCCGTTACAACACCAAATAAAACAAACCTACAGGCTCTTGCATGTATCACGTTCGCAGCGTCATCTAGGTGTAACTTAAATTTCAATAGCACCTTAAAAACTGAATCTATATTCAAGAATCAGCTCAACGGGCAAAACTGTCTGTTCGTTGTTTACACTTCCAGAAGTTTAAATGCTACTTCGCTGACGGCAGCCATTAAGTTCGTCCTATATCATAGTTTTTGGCGCGTTTGTGTTTGCTTTAATCGACGAATGAGGAACGTGTGAATTTGTGTCAATATATTCTCAATTGAAACTGATTTATTCAAACATTGCGAAATGGTAAGTTGAGTTGATTGTCTTACTTTATTCATTGAAGTCTTTCAACATTTGACGTGGTGTTTTTCATCGATAAAATCAATCGTTTTCTTTCCTTAACAGGCTGGAGGTAAAGCTGGTAAAGATTCTGGGAAGTCCAAAGCAAAAGCTGTCTCAAGATCAGCGCGTGCAGGTTTACAGGTAATTGTATATTTTCACGTATATAATATTTCCATGGAAATTATCCTTTATTTGCCAGTCGTGAAAGACCGGTGTGCGAATGATTCCTGTGAATGCATCCATCAGTTATTTTCCAGAAATTTTGATTACAGCAGTTTTGCGCACCAAATCAAGTCATTTATTACTTTGCTTGCTTGGTTTTCTCATCTCGATTGAAATTCGTTGCGTTAAATTGTTCTCCATTTCCTGTTTTTTATCCTAATTAATGCATTGTCTTTCTCACGTTTAATTAATGTTGAATTACATCAATTTGTATTATGTTGTCATTTTATTTTATTTATGAAATTATTCATCTTAAAGCAATCTGGTGGCTCCAGAGCTTCATTTTTTTTTTTGGGGGGGGGGTTGGCAATGACAAAAATTTTTGTGAAATTAAGCTTTTTTTTCTTGCTGTACTAATTTTTACTGTTTTTATTTCGACTGTGTGGTCGTACTTCCATTTTTTCCCTTAAGTATTTTTTTTTTTTTTTTGTACTTGGGGAAATTTCTTTTTTGATCCGCCCCTGAAGCTGTTATCAGTCCTGTTCTCAAATTATACCATGAATTTCAGTTTCCTGTCGGTAGAATTCATAGACATTTGAAGAACAGAACTACAAGTCATGGACGAGTTGGAGCTACGGCTGCTGTTTATAGCGCCGCTATTCTCGAATATTTGACTGCCGAGGTAAGTCAAATATTCACTTTTCAAAACTAAATTATTTAAAAAATTTTAGCGTCGTGTTATGAATTGGGTTTTAGGTATTGGAGTTAGCCGGTAACGCTTCTAAAGATTTGAAAGTGAAAAGAATTACACCCAGACATTTACAGTTGGCCATCAGAGGAGATGAAGAATTAGATAGTCTAATTAAGGCCACCATTGCTGGAGGAGGTAAATTAAAGCTAAATATAAATTTTCCGGTTGGTAATTTAATCTCAAAATGTAACTGGAATTTTGTTATATTGTCCGTAGGTGTGATTCCTCATATTCACAAGTCATTGATCGGTAAAAAAGGCTCACAAAAACCGACGTAATATATTTTTCTTTGTAAAACAAACTTTTTTTCTTTGATTGATTTCGTTTGGACATTAATGCGTTGATGATAACCCGCAATGTCATAGCATTATTAAATTGTCACTCTTATTGACTATTGTACAGAAATATTTTGATGTTATACTATAATTCGTTGTGCATAACTTAAGATATTATGATACCCTCCCTTCACTCGTTTTTTTTTTTTTTTTTTTTTAATCCAGACTTGGGTTAAGGAAGTATTTTTCTGTATTGGAAGTAGAAGTGTTATTTTGTTTGTATTTGATTAAATACACGAACTATCTTTATTGACCGAAAAAATGAATTGTTCATCAACGTGTTAATACTCATTTCTTGGCACTGATAGTTCGTAAACTTTGTTTTCTGTAATATGATTTTTTTTTGTGCCTTTTTTTTATATATAAATTCATTAGATATTAATTTTATGTAATAAATTTTTTCTTTTTATTTGGGTAACAACCCGTTCGTTATTGCGACTTTCTGTGATTGTAAAATGAACGTGTCAAATTTTTGTGGGATGAACGAATAATTGGAAGTATCAATCAAGATATACTGCGCTTGTCAGACGAATACTATCGATCGTTTGTAGCGTACGAGGGCAACGCATCCGTGTCATGAAATCTTTCATTAGTGACGTAACTTAAATGGACCTATAGTTGTCATTTTGTGCCGAGTGATTTAATTTTTCGTTTTAAAATAGAAAATGATACCGTTAGAAATAGCACCAAAATGGTTCATTGGGTCACAGTATCCGAGCTTCATTGTAGCTGAAATTGGACAAAATCACCAGGGAAGCGTAGATGAAGCGAGACGACTTATCGATGCTGCACGGGTACAATTCTCTTGCTGTCTTGAGATAAGCCGTTTACTTACCGTTAAAATTACTTTCAATTTTTGCAGTCGGCGAAAGTTGATTGCGTCAAATTACAAAAAACCAGTTTGCCGGATAAATTCACTAAAAATGCGTTAGAAAGACCGTATTTATCTCAGCATTCCTGGGGCGGCACGTACGGTAAACACAAAGAATATTTAGAATTCTCCGACGACGAATTTAGGTCGTTGAAATCTTACGCTGAAAGTCAAAATCTGCTGTTCACCGCTTCTGCCAAAGATTGTGTAAGAATTTGAATACTAAAATACGACAGAATAAATACATATTTGATAAAAATTAGTGATTTCACTAACAGTCGCATATTCTAGGATACTAATACGATATTTTTTACTGAACATCACCAACTACTGCTGCAGTAATGTAGAGAAAGAGGAATTTGTTTTCACGTTTTGCGAAATTTCTCCTATATTATTTTTAGCATAATGCATCTAACACACTTAAGTATGTACCTTTACACTCCCGTCATAAATCAGTTCCGGAAGATACTTAATTATTCAGAATTTAAATTATAACAGAATAAATTTTATTATTTCATTACTAACATTAACATCTTTACAGCTTCTGCCCAATATACTTGAATGTAGGTTAAGGCAAATGCCTCCGATTCTCTTATACAAACTAAGTTTTCATTCGAATTAAAACGAATTTCGAAATTTTTGCTTTTTTTAAATTTCCTTCGTTTCAAAATTTTGCATGCCCTTTTCCCGTAACAGTTTTTCGTGTAGACTAATTAAAATATATACAAAAAAAATTAAAAAATGCAATTCAAATTTGTCTGAAAAAACTTTTGAACAGTATTCCAAACTTTTCTAACACAAAGCGAAAACAAATACGTTTTTACACATTTCTCAGGTCATCAGTTTCGCAGTATAGTTTAACCAATGGCATAATATTCGTAGAGTTGGCTTTCAAAAAGTTAACTGATAAAATAAGAACGTCAAATATTAAATATATTCTCCCTTCAACTCAGCTGAAGAGGGTAGCTAATTGTTTTTCCTTCCTTTCCACAAATTTTGAATCCTCAAAAACATTTTTGTCCGAAGTTTGCATCTTACAAGAGGATTAACGAGTGATGAAATAACATTTTATAATGAGAAAACCAGCAGCAATTCCACACGATTTTCGGTAATTTAAAATATAGTATCATTATTGCTCTCTTCAGTTCGGTAAGTTACCGTCAACAATAAATCGCCGCAAAGATTATTCAACGAAAATAATTTTTTTGTAATTTAAAATTCTCTAAAAAATTCGTATCCAGCAGGCGAAAAAAAAAATTCATCTCAGACATTACATTCACAAAATGGTGTTTAAGATGGAAAGTGATTCTGACACAGGACACAAGGGCAACGGACAAAATACTTGTTCATAGCGTGACGGTAGTCCTTGCTTCAATGTAAATTACACATTTTTACAAACGACTACAGAACTTCAAGAACTTCTTTTCATTTTCAAAGCTTTTATGCATTTCATAGCTGAACCACTGAACTTATTTAACGATAGGGCGATGACAGAAAACCAATTTACTCTTTTTCCAAGTAAAAGAACTATCGGAAATTCATAAAATTTGCAGTTGACTTCGTTAACACCTGATGGACAAATCCAACAGTGGCGAATCCGGAGCGTCATTTTGGGGGCGGGGATACCAATAGTTTTGAGGAGTTGACCTTTTTTCTTTCTCTACAAAGAATTTGGATAGTTTTTATCCTGGATGCTGTCATATTTCAATTTTTCTTTTTAATTTTCTTCTTTTTTTGGCAATGGGGGATTTTCGCATTCCCCTCCGGAATCTGCCACTGAAATCCAGAAAAATACAAATACCAAATATTAATAAATTTATTACTGACTTACAGGAGTCCTTAAAATTTCTCCTTACACTTGATGTGCCGTTCATAAAAATTGGATCCGGAGATGCTGATGATAATTTTCTCCTACAGAAAGCAGCCGAATGCGGCAAGCCTTTGATTATTTCCACAGGTAAAAAAAATATCAGCTGTTATTCGATGCACTGTTCGTTTTCATAGCCGGAAAATAACAAATTTAAATTTTAGGAATGCAAAGTATGGACAGCGTTCGTCATGTTTACAACACAGTTAAGAAGTATCACACTCGATTTGCATTACTACATTGCGTATCTTCTTACCCGACCGACTACAAAGACGTCAACTTGCGAATAATTCAGAAATATCGAAGCGAGTTTCCCGACATTCCAATAGGCTATTCAGGACATGAACTGGGAATAACAGTCCCGGTGGCTGCAGTAGCGCTAGGAGCAACGGTACGAAATTATTGAATTGCTTTGGAAAAATTTACGTGATTGAACAACGTTCACTGATATTTCAGATCGTAGAAAAGCATATAACACTTGACAAGAACCAAAAGGGAAATGATCATCGTTGTTCTCTCTTACCAGACGAGTTTCGAACCATGGTTGATGAAATTCGAACCATTGAACAAGCTCTCGGAGATGGCGTGAAAAAATTCACTTCAAATGAAATGCATTGTTACATTAAGTTGGGTAAAAGTATTGTAGCTGCAAAACATCTCATGCGAGGAATTCATTTACAAGAAAAAGATTTAAAAGTCAAAGTAAGCTATCCAAACGGTATACCAGCGAAAGAATTAAAAAATTTAATTGGTGCCAAATTACGCAGAAGCATAATCATTGACGAACCTCTGTTTACTGAGGACATAGACTTCTTGAATCGATGAAAAATTAATTGCGAATACAACTGTATCTTCGTGAAAAATTTTGAAGGTAGAATGTTTCTTTCAATATTAATAGATGTTGGAGCTTATAGTGCATTTCTCAATGAGAAGAAAAAAACAAAATACTTTCAATATAACGGTTCTCAATTTGCGCTGAATTTAATGTTTTTTTGTTTCACATGTTTAACATATAACACAGCAAACATCTTCAATCAGTCATTGCGAGATCTTACACTTAAAAACTGTAGTTTCACGCTCATACAGATTTTACGTAAAATAATAGAAATATGACTAAATTCAACTACCCTGCTCATTCGAAGAATTTTTAGATAAGAAAGATGGAATGAGGGAATTTGTAGGCTTGTTCATTCTTTCATACTTCAACATTTGAAATTCTATACCCTTAGAAACTTCTTCAGCATCTCTAGTTTGTCCAAAATAATCGACGAATTCACCATCCGGATTAATTAGGTAAATAATAATTGTGTGATCAACCTGAAACGAATGAAATGAAACTTCAGAGCCACTCGCATATTAATAATGCGTATACATAAATATCGGATAAGTGACTCACAATGTAATCTTTATCCTCATCTTGCGGACCAGCACTGTAATAAACTCGATAAGCCTTGCAAACTTTATCTACTTGCTCTTTTGAACCAGTTAAACCAATAAATTTCGGAGAAAATTCTTTAATATATTTTCCAACTATCTCGGGAGTGTCTCTGTCCGGATCAACGGAAATGAAGATTGGTAGGACATTAGGTACATATTCATTTTTCTCTGTAAAATGTACGATTGAAAATAATACTCTCTTAAAAATTAGTAATTTGAGGGTTAAATGATATAATATTAACACTTACCTATAATATCAACAGTTTTAACCATTTTTTCTATTTCGTCGGGACAAATATCTGGGCAGTGAGTAAATCCAAAATATATCAACAACCATTGACCTTTAAATTCTTCGCTAGTTCTCAATTTATTATCACTGTCTACCAATTCGAACGGACCACCTATGGCTGCTTTACCCAGTCGCACTTTCCGCTCAATCGCTTCTCCTGTAAGATATACAAGCAAAAAAGTTAAAAATTCTAGTTTCAATTGAAAAACTAAGGTAAAAAATACAAAATACTCGCGTTTCTCTTTCTCCTCTTTCATCGTTCTAACCCAATAAACCAATCCACCGGTAACAGCACCAGTAATGATCACACTTTTCCAAGATATGGCCGGTTTAGAGGCAAATCTGCGAGTAAAAGACATGAACCTTTTCGGTTGTGCTATACAAAAACCATTACATTTCTGAAAATAAAACTTTTCATAACTAAGAGACCAAAGGTTCTTCTCAAAGATTAAGAGCACAAATACAAACATGAAAGTACATTTTTACTAAGACACTAATGATACTGACCGATATTTGGAGACTTGTGCCAACAGCAGGTCGAAAAATTTTCAAGAGGAAAATATTCATTTCAACACGAATTAAAACAATGGAAATATGAGGGTATAACTTGAACTTGACGCCGACAAAACTTGTGAAATAGTAATACCAAAAATAGGAATTAACTTCGAGAGGTTAATGCTACAGTTTTGTTCAATTCATATCACACACTAAAATAAAACCACACTTCAATCATGAACTTCATTTCGTAAGGAGAATTTATACAAAATAAATTTTCGTAGCACAATTAATCGAATTGGGATCTCCCGACTCAAAACTTCACTACGACTCACTTCTATATTTAAGTATGAATAGTGTGTGTAAAGTTATATGTTGAATTGATATTATTCAAAGAGTATTACGATACGACACTTTGACTATATAGCTTAATGGACTGTTAGAACTGATAAGAAATACATAGGGTTAAATGGAACACCGCTGAAGCCACTGTTAACAGGCATTTTTTTAACGAAAAACGACCTTTGGTGATTTTCAAGATTTTATCAGTTCTAGAAACAACGAAAAATCAGATACAGCATACCTACTACATATAAAATCGATACCTATTTCATTTATCATATAGTAAACAAGTCAGAAATATGAAAAACTTGTACTTGTGGCAGCACTATATCATTAATTCAAATTCTGTTGTAACCGAAAACCCACCTTCTCTCTTTTTTCATCATCATCACAAACCCAATATATATATATATATGTCATATGTACAATCTCACCACGAAGTGTTTCCCCTACTATTTTCGATCCGATAACGCTGCTGCTTCGCCATTTCGTATTTCGTTTGTGAAACATATTTTAGTCGCTAATAAAATGTCATTAAAGCAGAAAGTCTCAAGTTCTTTCGATCCTCGTTCTGTACGCCTCACATCAAATTCCAAATACGCTGAGACATTCTCTTTTGGTATTCTCTGCAATTGGAAATTCTACTGCCTGTTAAATTTGCTGAAATTTTTCAACAAAATTATAGGAAATCGTTTGTCAAGGCTGAAAAATCATTATGGAAAATCTATTGAGGTGAGTTCTTGTTAGATGTCAGTAGTTGGTACTACTGCAATCAAGATCTCCCACAGTCAAGTTCTCGTCGTTTTTATCTGTGTCTTTTCTTCTTTCTGTTTTCTGGTCAAGAGGTGACGCTCATTCAACTTTGTTGTATTCAATATGGCGATATTACATTAATATGTTTCGTTCTTACAATAAATTAGTTTTTCTATTATGATGGTGTTCAAGTTCTTTTTATGAGTTAAATCAAGCAAATTTACGTTTAGAACTGAGATAGTTGCTCGTAATTAATTTCTCTTCTAAATATAAAGGTTCTGATCACTTTACATGGAAAAGATAAGCACGGACTTCCATCTTAGAAAAATGATTTATTAGCGACGTTAGTACAACTGACAAACGGAGAACATTCTCCGTTGAGCAGTGGAGGGAAGAATATTGTGTTGGTGATCAGTGTTGCCACATGTATTACATACAGTGTTAGTCAATGTAAGGTTATGTGTTTGTGAGGAAGTGAGGGAATCGTATCCCAACACCCCCCTGCAATTCAAAACGGACGAATGAACATATAAGTAAAAAAATGTGTCACACAAATTATGTATAAAAAAATAATAAGCAATAGCAGTCAAAATTGTTACATATAAATATCATATAAAAAAATTGCTATAAAAATGGTAAAAACATTAGGTATGTCGTTGACTGGTATCATGATGTACAATTAAAATGTGTATAAATTTATGTATCAATTGTTTTATCTTATATATCGTGTAATTATTAACATGAGGTATACATTTAACCTTCTGTTATAGAGTCACGTCTTATGAATATTGTGTGATTATAATTTAAAAAATATATATAAAAGGTAGGTCGGAGAGATCAATATCTCCTCATCGTCAGCTGTGGAGAGAAAATATCATTATGTATATGTCCTTATAATTAGTTGTATGGGGTTTAGATAAATATGCTATTGTTGGAATCAATTGTATTTGTTAGGGAATGCTGATGCCAGTAAGAGAGGCAGAGCAGCGACGGGGAACCTATTGAATATTGTGATGTGAATTGTGAAACGAAATATGGACTGCTCGGTTTACGACAGGCACTAAAAGACGGACGCCCATCCGCAGTCCAAAACCAAACATCAAAAATTTTGAGGGTTATGTCAATTAAGACTATTGGCCGAAAAGTTGACTTGTTCGGAGGATTCTCGTAACAATATTTTGGAAGGTTTTCCGATCAAGTGCTTTAGTTAATATATCAGCAATTTGATCAGGTGACCTAATATCATTAAAACTTATTAATTTTTGTTGGAAAGCTTCCAACAGTGCCTAGCATTTGATCGCAAGGAACCTGGAGCGTTTCTGGCCTCCCCCAGATGCAATACGGGACCCAGATATATTGTCCTCGTACACTTGCACTGGGTCAGTTACAGAGAAAACGCTTTCTGTAAGTCTCCAGATCACATATATGTCGTCTAGTGCATCATTCAATGCAATTAACTCGGCTGCAGTTGACAAAGTTGCAACTGTGTTTTGCCGGTGAATGGCCCAATTTAACAAGTCTCCGTTTACAAATATCATAAAGCCAGTTGTGGAGCACCCTTTCTCCAAGTTATTTATATTGATGGGTGAATCGTCTGCGTCGGGTGCATACAACGCATTGACAAAAGCCTTAATGTGTGTTTGGTCGGAGTGGAAGACCAGAGAGAAGTCCCTTGTAGTTTTAAGGTACCTAATAATACGACGGACATAATTTTTTATTTCATTATTGGAGGATGCCTGAAAATGTGATAAATAATTGACGGCGAAGGCAATATCCGGGCTTGTCAGTCTTGCCACATATAGCAGATTCCCAATCATAGCCCTATATTCGGTGTCATCCATTCCATTTGTTGGCTTATTTATTTTAAGTCCAGTCTCCATGGGTGTGGAAGATGGATTACATTCCGTCATTCCAAACTTCCGGAGAATCTTATTAATATATCTATTTTATGTGAGTATTATTTGTTTTCTAGGGATATCTCGACTTATTTCGAAACCTACGAAGAAAGTTGGATTATATTCTATTTTTAATGTGAAATTTTTATTGAAAATATTTACTAAGTCTTGTGTCCACTCGTCGTGGTTACTAGCCAACAACATGTCATCCACGTAGACTATCAGGAGTGTCATTGCACCAATATTATCCTGTTTGATATATAAGCATCTATCTATCTTTGATTGGATAAATCCAGCTTGAATTATTGTTGAGTTCAACAAGTCGTACCAACTCTTGGAAGATGTTTTCAGTCCATATATTGACTTTATTAATCTCGGGCAATTATTTTTGCCTAGTTAGCATCCCTTAGGGTTTGATATGAATATAAAATATTTTATTTGTGAGTTAAGGAAGGCTGTCTTTATATCGAATTGTGTTATATTTAGACCGTACTTATTTGTAATGGATAGTATCCATCTTATTAGCCAATATTGAATTACCAGGGCATATGTTTCAGTTAGAGAGTAGCGAGTAAGATCTTTAAAACCCCTCGCAACCAATCTAGCCTTTGGTATATGAATGCCTTGGTTGTTGGGTTTTGTGGTGAAGCACCACTTCGTATCTACTAACCTCACATTTTTCTCCTTTGGGACGACTTCCCACACACCCATATCAGATAATGACTTCAGCTCGTCTGTAATGGATTGTTGCCATTCTTCCTTAAAAGGATTGTTTTCGACATCCTCCCATTTTTGAGGGATGTGGTCCACAATGTAATTTTTATATCTTGATTTAAATAAGTTTAAAATTACAGGGGTTTCTATTATATTATTATTATCCTGTATATTTTCATTACTATTATTTGTATTATCTATTTGTTTTATATTTCTCGTTTCATCAAATCTGACATCACATGTAACATGCGATTTGTCTATTAATGGGTCCCTTATACAGTACCCACTATTGGTATACCCTACAAAAATTCCTTTATCGGATCTTTGGGTTAATTTTGGGTGTTCATTGTTGGCTTTTTTTCTTTTATTTTTTGTGGCTTGTTGCTGACGGACCTCTATGGGGATATGCCTGTAAGCGAGAGACCCAAAAACTCTCATATTAGATAAGTCCGGCTTTGTGCCGTAAAACATCTCAAAAGGGGTCTTATGGTCTTTGTTGGCCCTAGTTGGGCTTCTGTTTATAACATAAACAGCCGTCAGAACAGCCAATGACCAAAAACTGAAGTCCAAATCGGAGTCAAACAACACAGCCCTTGTCCTTGCCATGATCGTTTGATTCTGCCTCTTGGCCATCGCATTCAACTCTGGTGAATACGGAATGACAGACTCGAGGTTTACGCCGTTGTCCTCACAAAATGTCTTCATATTCGAGTCAAAATATTCCCTAGCATTGTCACATCTTAAATTGGCTATTGGGTGATCCGGGAATTTCGACTTTAATTTCATATATAGTTTTTTAAACTCCTCGAAAACCATTGATTTTCTCTCAATAGTGGAGATAAAAGTGTATTTTGTGGCATGGTCCACGAATATCAAAACGTACTTTTCACCATATATGCCTGGTGAGAAGGGGCCCATTGTATCCGATGAAACGAGCTCGAGTTTTCTTTCTGGCCTTGTGCGAGTTCCATTGTGCCCTAATCTTCTAGAATTAGCTTTCACACACAGACTGAACTCGTCATCACAAAATGTAATTCCGTTTGGAATGCCTATTGAGACCTTTGTCAAGAACTTTAAATTTTTTCCTGATAAGTGTCCCAATCTCCTATGCCATATCATTTTTTTATCTATCTTTAATTTTCCTACATTCTCGTTGACTTCTTGATCATCATTTATTATGTCATTATTGTTTCTTGTATTGTTATTAGTGTTTATACCTACATCCTCATTCAGTTCACTTCCACCTTCATTCGTTTCATTATTTTGTGGATCATTACTATCATGTTCGTCATTAGGGTTTATTATACTATTATTATCTACATTATTATTAATTGTGTTTTTATGTGTATTATTATTAATATTCTCTCCATTCTCTTCATTTTCCTCCTGACTTTCCTCGATAATTTCTTCTTCTACCTCATATTCCATCCATTCATCTTGGGAATTTATATTAGGCATACATGCCAATTTATTTGATTCGTTATTATAAGGACATATTCTATTTAATTTGTCTTCATTTTCTATAATATTAACGGTGGACTCTGGTACAATTTTGTACTTCACCATTACGCCTCTTATTTTTGGGGCCAAAAAAATTACCTCGTCCGTTCCTCGGACGTATATGTGCACTGCAGAGAAATTTTGGTCTATGCCAAGCGCCCTATTTTCTGTTTTTTTAATCCCTGACATTAGATCTACGTTTAGGGATGGTACATAATGTACGTTTTTTAATCTTATTACTTTTTGATTTCTCTCTGAATTTTCCACTCTGATAAACATAGTACCTATGTGTGTGGCAATAAGTAGGGTGTTTTGAATGGCACATTCCAACTTGATAGGCTTTTCTAGCATTATTGGGTTAGACAGTTTTGACAAACCTGATATTACGTGAGCGACAGCTCCACCATCTAACATTATTCTTTTAGTAAGAGGGACATAATCTGAGTCTGACTTTTGCTTCGTGTCTTTAGATGTGATCAAGTTTATTAATTTATTATTATTTGTGTTTTTGTTCGGCTCATGACCCTTATATCTGATCATCATGGACCATTGGACATCATTTTCCTTTTTATTTTTATTATTATTATTTGGATTATTTTGTCCGTATCTTGTGTTTTGTGCAGGATCATCTAATTTATCTTGGGGTTTTGCACCCTCTTTATTTGACGGACATACCTTGGCTATGTGCCCTTTGCCATTGCACTTAAAACATACTAAGTTATTCGAACTTGGCAAATTATTTTGATTTTGATTATTATTATATTTTCTGTTTTCATAATTATTATTATTGTTCTGAGACATTTCTGATTTTTGATTATTATTATATGTCATTTTCCCCTGATCTACATTTTGACTATGGTTTTGATTTCTATTTGTATTATTATATCTATTGTAATTTCCTCAATATTGAAATCTCTGATTCTTATTATTTTGGTTGAAATTACAAAATTTATTATTATAATATCTTGACTTTTTCTCGTCATATAGCCTATCTGACCTTTCAATCAACATGGCATGGAGTGTTTCAATTGTTTTTTGATTCTGACTTAAGGTGTTGAACTCCAGCCTTGTCATGTCATAGTCCATGTTCAGTGATATTAGAAGTTGTTCTATTTCCTCCTGTTTATCCACAGGTTTACCACAGTCCCTTATTTTTTGGGCTGATCTAGAAAACACATCTAAATAACTTCTCATATTGCCATCACTATTAAATTTTAATCTCTGAAAGGCCTGCTTCGTGTTAATATATATAACTTGCATGCAGTTTTTGTACCTTTCATCTAAGACTTTTAAAATTTGATTTATCGTTTTTAGATCTTTGACTCTTTCAATTAATTCGTTGTTTAATCCCTGATATATTAAAGCCTTTCCCTTTTCCTGATTGCGGAAATATGCCATACGACTTGCTGAACTAGCATTGCCAGAGTCAGGGTTTAAAAAATTGTTTAACTCGAATCCGAAAATAGCACCTCAGTCTCAACATCGTGCATAATTGGATATAATCCCTTTGCATAGAGTGTTGAGACCATTGTGGTCCTCCAGGCATCATAATTCCTTCCATCGAATACCTTTTTCATACCAAATCGTGACATTTTATTATTAAATTTGGGATGTTCGGGAATTTAGATCCTACCTCAGAAACACGAGAACTTAAATCTAGAGGGTAACACGGTCTCAACCACTTGATAGGGAATGCAAATTAAACACACTATAATACAACATTCAATAATTAATTAATATTTTTAATTAAATCTCACGAAATATGTGTTGCTGACGATGAGGTGATCTCTCCGCCGTTGTTTCTACTTCTTAAGCGATCGAATTACTCTGACTTTATCGCCAAAAATGTTCGAAATGGAACTGGTTAAAGTCTTAAGTCTTGTTTCAGAACACAGATGATTCTGTTAAATACGTTAAAATGTGAATTAATACTCAATGCAAAAATTATTCAACAAAAATGTGAAAGAGATTACTGCTGAAAGGAAATAACCTGTTAGCTTTCATCAATTGAAAAGATCTTTTATTGTATGTGAACAGGAAAAAATCTGTCACTAATGTCAATGTTCATAAATGTAGGTTTTCTATTGTTGGATTCGATGAAACTCATCCAACAAAGATTTCCTTTTTCTACAATTCTCGACCAACAAGATAAAGTTTGAAAGGCTATTAATACCACCTTTCAAGTTTTGACTTTACTTGAAATTTGGTTGAGAATTTACATGAAAATATATCGAAATTTAACTTTGTTTGACAGAAATTTTGATTATTTCTAATTAATTTGGAGCAAAATCACACGAATTAATTATTAGTTAATCTAAACTTTTTACTTATCTTTTATTTCTTCGTTTTGTTTTCGTAGTTTTCCGATGTTTTTCTGCTGCTATCTTGCCCAGAAGACACCAAACTCCGACGATTTTACTCTGCCACTTTTGAATTTTCGATTTTCTTACTCTGTTTTATTCCCTGGAATACAGCATGAACAATTGCCAAATGTTTTTGATTGTATGCACTGGTCCACCAAACCACAAAATCCTCTCGTATCTTATCTGCTTTCTCCAGACTCTCGACTTTGACATTTTCACAGGTGCCCAAGAATTTATCGTTGTTTTCATTAAATTTCACTTTTTCTTTATTGATTTACTTGAATTAAAAATTTAACTATTTTAGGATAGTTACTTTAATCACTGAACCGAACTTTTCGTTCACGAATTTTTAACTTTTCCTACCACTTTGCATGGAGGTATCACACGGCACTAAGCCTTTTCACTTTGCATGAAACACGAACTTTTAACTTTTAACTAATTATACAATTATCACATTTTAATTATCGCACTTATTTTTCCGATCCGCAGCTCTGCTAACATATTGAGGTGAGTTCAGATTACTTTACACGGAAAAGATAAGCACGGACTTCCATCTTAGAAAAATGATTTATTAGTGACGTTAGTACAACGACTGACCAACGGAGAACATTCTCCGTCAAGCAGTGGCAGAAAGAATATTATGTTGGCGATCAGTGTCGCCACATGTAAAACGAATAAATGTAATATACCTGTTACATACAGTGTTAGTCAGGGTAAAGTTATGTGTTTGTGAGGAAGTGAGGGAATCGTATCCCAACAAAATCATCTACTTTGTTCTGATTCAAACAAAATTGATGTGAGGTGGTAAATACGAGGAACGAAAAAGAGTAAGAGAGAAGTTTTCACGACAGAATTTATTAGCAGACTAAAAATATAATTTCAAGTAAAATACGTAATGGCGAAGCAACAGCATTATCGATAACAGAAAGTAGGGGAAGCAATTTGTGATGAGAGTGTACGTGTGACATATATATATATATATATATATATATATAGATTGACGTGATGATGATGATGATGATGATGAGGAATGAGATGAGGTGGTATTTCATATCAACACCCCCCTGAAATTTTACGGTTTGAGTTCTTCATCAGTATGATCGCTGAAATTTAATATATTAATTCACATAAAAAGAATAAAAAATTAGATATTGTAATAACATGATGTTTCAAAAAAAATATGGTAACTTTAAGTTTCGAAAATAGTTTTTGGTTGCTGTGCTTCGAAAATAATTAAACTAATATAATAAACAATTAAATCACATGCATATGAATAGTATATGTGTATATAAAAAATAGTAAATGGTAACTTGTAAAAAAAATTGTAATTAAAAAAAATAATAATTGGTAACATGCAAAAAAAATTATTTTGTGTATATAAATGACTAATATATGATTCATTGTGGCGTGTGCTCGAATAAATTCTTGAACATTTGATATACGATCGTACATAGGAAACGTTACATTTTACAATCTTATCAAGTACGTTATCATGCAATAGTATGAAATGATAATATATGATGTCCGTTAGCTTTATCTTTTAAGTTTCTCTTTGTGTTTGAGGTGGCGTTTAACATGTTTATTTTTGGATAAGGCAGGCTATTAGGTTTATCTTTATTGAGGTCGTGTAATGAGTTTTTATCTCTCATATATTGTTAAGATTTTCCTTTCATACGATCTGTGTGAATTTTTCGTGTATTTTTCTCACGCTTGTATAAAGTTGCATGCTATTTCTATTATTAGCATTTATAGGGTTTATACTTGCTCGATTTTAATTCTGTTTTCATTGTTGGGTTTGCAGCAAAATTGAGTATCTATTTTTGACAAGTATTTTCGAGTGTATTTTTCTTTTAAGTATAATTTGTGAACAATGTAGGGGTATTTTTCTTGTACAATATGTTTCATGTTTAGACTTAAATATTTGACTTGGTACGACTTGACTTTTTGGACGGGCATTTTCCTTAAATAAATGTATATAATATTATGTGTACAAATTCGTATTTTTGAGAATTTTGACTATTAAATTTTCAAATTTTGTTCTGTCTAAAGATTTTGTAAGTAAATCCGCTAGCTGATTTTCAGAATTGACCGATCTAAAGTGGATTATTTTTTCTTCCACTGCCTCCAAAATTGAGTAGCATTTTATCATTAGGGCTCTCGATTTCTTTTGGCTTCCACCAGAGCAAATTTTTTGAGTTGATATATTATCCTCCATTATGTCTACAGTTATTTTTTCACCAAAAATTTTGAAATTCATATGTTGTATGACTTATTATATCTAGGGTGTCAAAGACTGCTCTGATTTCTACAGCGGTACTAGATGAAGCATGGATTGTCTGTTTTGAACAATTCCATTGTATCAAATCTCCATTTGCAAAAATCATAAAACCAGTAATTGATTTTCCTTTTTGTAAATTATTTAGGTCAATATTATTATCATCCACTTGAGGGGTATATGAGGCGTCAATATATGCTTGTATTCCATCTCCCTCAGATCTATATGTTAAATTATAATTTTTTGTGGAGCTAATGTACCTGAATATTCTCCTTACGTAATTTTTAAGCGTATCATTCGAGATATTTTGGAAATGTGAGAAAAAGTTTACCGGAAATAATATGTCAGGTCTGGTTAATCTGGCTAAGTATAATAATCCTCCAATCATCGATCTGTATTCTGTGTCGTCCTTACCATTTTCAACTTTCTCAATTTTTAAGGCAGTTTTCATTGGAGTATTTGTCTTTTTTATTTCCAAAATACCAAACTTTTTTATCATTTTTTCTATGTTCTTATTTTGTGATAATATTATTGTCTTATTTTCAATATTTCTTTCGACTTCCAATCCCACAAAAAATTTTGGATTATTGATGATTGTTATAAAAAAAGATTTTTCTAATTGTTCGTTTATTTTTGTGATTGCCATTTGTGAATTTGAGGCTATTAAAATATCATCTACGTAGCTTAAGAAATATGTATTTTCATTTTTGTTATTTATTTGGTACAGACATCTATCAGCTTTAGTTCTTAGGAAGTCCATTTCCTTTATTTTGTAGTCCAATAAATCGTACCAGGATTTGCTTGATGTTTTAAGGCTGTATATCGATTTCTTTAATTCGAGGACTTGATTTGAATTAATATTTATCCCTTCCAGTTTTTTTACATAAATAGTTTTTATAATGGGGGAGTTCAAATATGCCGTTTTGACGTCATATTGTACAAGAATTAATTTTTGTTTATTAACTATAGAGAGCAACCATCTAATAGTACTTATTGATGCAACAGGGCCATGTGTTTCAGTAATATTGTATTCAGTTCGGTCTTTGAAGCCCCTCACTACTAATCTGGCTTTGGGTTTGGGGTGGCCGAACTCATCGTATTTTATTGTGAATATCCATCTTGTGTCTATTAATTTTTGACGATTGTAGTCTACTATCTCCCAAACATTCATATCATTTAGGGAATTAAATTCGTCATTAATTGCATTTACCCACTCTGTTCTAAAAGGATTATTATTAATTTCGTTAAAATTTTTTGGGACGCAATCTTCTATATATGATTTGTTATAATCAATATTAATATTCATGATTATTGGATTTATTATTTCCCAGATCTTGTTCGTAATTTTCTGGCTGAATTATTAATTTCCTGTTGGATGTTTCCAATGATTTAATATTTTGAGACTCATCTACCCTTACATCACATGCAATATATGATTTAGTTTCAAATGGATCCCTTAAACAATATCCCGTATTTGTGTATCCCATCATTATACTTTTTTCTGCTCTGGGAGCCAATTTTGGGTCTATTTTATTTTTTGATTTAGATTTAGCCTTCGTTGCATTTTGTTTTCTAACTTCAAAAGGGATGTGTCGGTATGTTAATGAGCCAAATACTTTTAAGTTTTTTAAGTTGGGTTTTGCGCCATAAAATAGTTCATATGGGGTTTTAAAATCTCTATTGGCTTTAGTTGGTGAACGATTTATTAAATAGGCTGATGTAACAATTGCATATGACCAGTATTTAATGTCAAGATTGGCATCAATGAGCATAGCTCTTACTCTTCTCATGTGTGTCGGGTTCTGCCTTTCGGCTACACCATTCAACTCTAGGGAATAAGGAACTATGTAATCCATTGTGATACCGTTTTCCTGACAATAATTTACTATTTTTGCATCTGTGTATTCTTTTGCATTGTCGCATCTAATAGTCCCTATGGGAAAATTTGGAAATTTGTTCTTCATTGACATTATTATATTTTTAAATTCAGTTGCCACTTGATTTTTTGTTGATATGGACATAAAAAAGTGTATGTGTATTTTGAGTAATGATCGATGAAGGTTAAAATATATTTCTGATTGGCGATCGATGGTGTGAATGGACCCATTATATCTGAAGATTTATTTCTAATTTTCTTGATGGTTTTGTTCTTAATCCATTATGCCCTAGTCTCGTGTTATTTGCTATGCAGCAGATTTGGCAGTTTTTAAAATCATCGTCTCTAAAATTTAAATTTTCTGGAATACCAACAGATAAATTTTTTAATTTTTGTATATATCGTACATTTAAATGACCCAACCTTCTATGTATGATCATTTTTTTATTTAATATATTATTATTTTTATTTTGAATATCAGTAATACCATCAGTATCATCATTATTGTTTGATTTTTCATCATTTGGTATATTTTCTGAATTATTATTATTATCAGACCGCTCAGATGAATCTGTATTTTCATTTGATATGCTATTTTCGTCAGCTTCTTGTATTTCAAGTTCAATTGAAAAATCCTCCCATTGGTCCTCATTTTCTTGGGTTACAGGGCATATTTTCGTAGAACTATCTGATTTTGATTTAAAATTTTCATCATTTTTTTTTTATTTCATTATTATAATTATCCATATTATAATGGATATAAAATATTCCGTTTTCCTTTGGGACAGTTATTAGAATTTCCCCACTTTCTATAAAATATATATTAGCACAATCTTTTTGTTGGTCGATATTTACTGTACCCGTATTTGTGATTTTTATTGCACTAATTATATCGATGTTTAAATCAGGTACGTAATGTACATCATTTAATTCTATTAATGATTGTATTTTATTGGAATTTTAAATTTTTATGGTCATTTGACCAGTGTGTGTGGCATACAAGAAAGCATTTTTACCAGCACATTGAAGTTTTACAGGGGTCATAAATTTTTTAATATTTCTTAATTTATTTATATCAGATGTTAGGTGCACTTCCACCACTCTTTCTAAAATTGCTTTGTTTTCTAGATGTGTATATTTTTCATTAGTTTCATTATTTTTAATTAACTTATTCAACAACCATTCATTTGGATTATTTGAATATTTTTTTATCATGCAGGACATTTTTACCTGTTGCTCGGGATTCTCTTTTTTATTTGTTGTATTATTATTATTTTGGATTGGTTTAGGTGGATAATTATTTTGATTTTTATTAATATTTTCATTACAATTTTGGGTTATGTGACCATTTTGACCACATTTGTAACATTTTGGGTTATTTGGGTTATAATTTCTATTATTACCTCTATAATTATTGCCTTGCCTCGTTAATTTCCATTGTTTCGATAATTATTTTCCCTATAATTACCATTTCCAATATTATTCGAACTATTATTACTATTATTTGGTTGTGTATTTGGTTCATTGCCGTTTCCATTATTATTAGTACTATAATTTCGATTTTTGCATCTATAGTTATTATAATTATTACCCCTATAATTGTTCCGTCCTCTATAATTACCATTACGACCTCTATAATTATTATTATTACCATTGCCATTATTACTATAATTATTATTACTATTATTGAAATTATTATTATTATTCTGTTTCTTTAATGTCTGATCTCTGCATCATTATGGCTGTGTTACAGTCTCGTATTTGTATTGAATTATAAGTTCATTTTATGAAAAAGTAATGAATAAACACCAATTCACTGTTCACAAATTTTATTAACAACCACCATGACAGGCGAATTAAAATGGACAGGATATCATATCACAGACCTTTAGGTAAAATGGCAAAACAAGCTGCACATAGTAAGATAGCAGAGTTACAGATTTACAGGTTATAATTATTTAAAGGAACAAGTTCTGCGCATCACAAAACAAATGCAACCAGCAATACAACTTAATATAGTTGGTAACAGTAAATTAATCTAGCAGGTTTGCCACATTGGAAGTGTATATCAACAATTTGCTTATATCATTAGAAACCCTTTCAAGTACAAATGCTTTGGCATTGTCTTGCATTTTACAGTAGTTTATCATTTCCTTACTGGGCCTAAAATTTAAATCATTAATGTGGGATATATAAGATTGTAAAAATTTGTGCTCTCCAAATATGTCATAATAACCAGCACCCCTAATGGCTGAAATAATTATTCGCCTCTAATCCAAGTAATACTTTCCATTGAAAACCTGTCAAAATGGAGCTTGAATGGGTTTTATTTCATTTACATTCGACATATTTTCCTCAATTTTTTTGAAACCTAATAATTTATCTTCTATATTCGTAATAGATATATATTTTTTACTTTCTAATATTTCCTTTTCTATATTTCTTATAAGATTTTGTTCTTTTAATTCAATTTTTTCGTATTCTTTTTCAATATTATTAATTTTTTCTGTTTCTTTTTTATCCAGTTTCTTTATTTTTTAATAATTTTTTTTTTTGTTTATTATTTCAAAAATCTATTTATAAATTTTTTCTCTGATTCCAATGAATTATATATTTGAGATGAAAAATAATTTGGTGTTGAATCAGATATTTTAATATATTTAAATGAGCTAATTTCCTCTATTTTTCCAGAAATGTCTATTGTGAAAGACTCCGATATTACTTCTCCCATAAAATACGTGTAAAAAGGAAGATTATATTTATCATGTTATTTTCTATATTTCTAATTATTTCCAAGCCTACAAAAAATCTTGGGTTATTTATAATTATGATCGTGAAGTTCTTCTGTAATTCCTCATTTATTTTAGTGATAGATAATTGTGAGTTGGATGCAATCAATATGTCATCCACATAACTTAAAAAATAAATTTTTTCTTCATTATTATTAATTATATATAGACATCTATCACTTTTTGTTCTAGTAAAGCCCATATCCTTTACTTTCGTATCCAATAAATCGTACCACGATTTGCTGGATGTTTTCAACCCATAAATTGATTTCTTTAACTCAAGTATTTGATTTGTATTAATATTTATTCCTTCAGGCCTTCTTACAAAAATAGGTTTTATTTTTGGGGAATTCAAGTAAGCAGTTTTTACGTCATACTAGACCAGTATTAATTTTTCTTTATTAACTGTGGATCTTATAGTTCCTATAGATGCAACTGGGCCATGGGTTTTGGCAATACCATATTTGGTTTGATCTTTAAAGCCTCTTACCACCAGTCTAGCTTTTGGTTTTGGATTTCTAAATTCATCAAATTTGATTGTGAAAATCCAACGTGTATCTATAAGTTTTTGGCGATTGTAGTCTACTATTTCCCAAACTTTCGTGTCATCAAGAGAATTGAATTCGTCATTGATTGCCTTGATCCAATCTTCTCTAAATGTATTAGTATCAATTTCAGAAAAGGTTTTTGGAATATTATCCTCTATATATGTTTTATTATATTTAATATTGACATTCATTATAATGGGATTAATTATACCCAGATCATATTCGTAATTAGCTGATTTTATTGTGAGGGGTTTATTGTTTATTTGTAAAGATTTTATATTTTGTGATTTGTCTACTTTGATATCACATGATATGTATGATTTTGTGTCATATGGATCTCTAAGAAAGTACCCTGTATTAGTATAGCCCATCATTATATTTTTCTCAGCCCTATGTGCTAATTTGGGATCAATTTTATTTTTGGATTTCGATTTTGCTTTGGTGGCATTTTGTTTCCTCACTTCTATAGGTATACGTCTATATGTTAATGCACCAAAGACATTTTAAATTTTTTAAATTTGGTTTTATTCCATAAAATAATTCGTAGGGTGTTTTAAATCCCTCGTTTGCTTTAGTTGGTGATATATTGATAAGATAAGCTGAGGTCACCACAGCATATGACCAGTACTTTATATCAAGGTTGGCATCAATTAACATGGCTCGTACTCTCCTCATTAAAGTTTGATTTTGCCTTTTGGCAATACCATTTAATTCAGGCAAGTATGGCACCACATAGTCCATTGTTATTCCAACCTCACTACAATAATTAACAATCTTAGCATCAGTATACTCCCTCGCATTATCACACCTAATTGTCCCTATAGGGTAATCTGGAAACTTATTTCTTATTGATACTATAATATTTTTAAATTCATTTGTTACTTGACTTTTATTAGCTATAGGAATAACAAAAGTGTATTTAGAATAATGATCTATAAACGTTAAAATATATCGTTGGTTAGCGACTGAAGGCGTAAATGGACCCATAATATCAGAGGATGCTATTTCTAATTTCCTTTTTTGTTTAGTCCTAATTCCAGTATGACCTAATCTAGAGTTATTGGCAATACAGCATATTTGACAATTTTGAAAGTCTTCGTCCCTAAAATTTAAATTTTCGGGGATGCCAATTGCTAAAGTTTTTAATTTTTGAATGTATCTGGCATTCAAATGCTCAAGTCTCCTATGTATTAACATTTTTTTATGTATATTATTATTTATTGCTTTTTTATTATTATCATTATCTTTTTCATACTGATTTATTGATGTTTCAACATTTTCACCCCCCTGAGGTGTTTCATTATCATTATCATCTTCCTGAATTTCTAATTCTACAGTAAAATCTTCCCATTCATCATCACCATTTTGTGTGACAGGAGCACATATTATATTTTGCTTGTCCCTATTGATATCATTTATTTGTGAATTATTATTATTTATATTTTCAACATTATAATATATGTAGAAAATTCCTTCCTCTTTTTTTGTAGTCATTATTATTTCTGCATTTTCTATTAAATAAATATTAGCAATATCTTTTTGCTGATCAATATTAATTATTCCCGTATTTGTGATTTTAATTGCTGAAATGATATCTAGATTTAGATCTGGAACATAATGAACATCGTTCAATTCTATTAATGACTGAATTTTGTTAAGATTTTCGACTTTGATCACAATTTTACCTGTATGAGTGGCATATAAAAATGTGTTTTTTCCCGCACATTGCAATTTGATTGCGGTCACAAATTTTTTTACATCTACTAATTTATTAAAATGAGATGTCAGATGTACCTCTGCAACACCATCCAAAATTGCTCTATTGCTTAATATTGTGTAGTTAAATTCATTATAATTTTTTTTTTAATCAATTCATTCAATAACCATTCATTATTGTCACGATTAAATCTTTTAATCATGCAGGACATTTTAACTTGTTGTTCTACATTTTCTTTTTTATTACTATTTTGTTGGTTTACTCCTGTTTTTGGGGGATAATTTCCCTGATTATTATTCGTATTTTCACTATTATTACTAGATTTTGTGTTATTATTATTACAATTATGTGCTATGTGCCCAAATTGTCCACATTTATAGCATTTTGTGTTATTTTGATTACTATTCCTATTATTTCCCCGATAATTATTACCTCTATAATTTCCATTGCCTATATAATTATTTCCTCTATAATTTCCATTACTACTATTATTTCCATTATTATTATTATTATTTTTATTATTTTTATTCATTTCATTAGTATTATTAGTATTATTGTTCCCGTTATTATTATTATGATTGCCATTCCTATATCCATTGTTTCCATTACCATTGCCTCTATAATTATTCCTACCTCTATAATTATTGTTTCTACCCCTAAAGTTATTATTTCTATAATTATTGCCATTGTATCTGAAATTATTATTTTGTGGATTATTATTATTATTATTTTGTTTTTTCAAGGTCTGACCACGAAATTTTTGATCAGAATCTTCCCTTAATATTCTTTTAAAATTATCTATATTTTTCTCATTCGTGGGTAAATTTTCGAATTGCATTTTAGCTAAAGCTTGCTCATAATATAAGGCTAATTGCAAATTCTCCAATTCCTCAGTTTTGGTAACCTCTTTCCCACTATCACGTACATCAGTAACTAATTCATATCATTTTTTTAAGAAACCTCGCATATTGCCTCCTGGCTGGAATCTAAATTCCATCCATTTGGCCTTTGCCATATTTGCAGTAACAGATGTTTTTGTTCCATAAATATTATCCAATTTCTCTAACATCATTATTGCAGTATTGAAATCCCTTATTTGTTTTGTGATATCATTTGAGACTCTTTCAAGTATAAATGCTTTTGCATTATCTTGCATCTTACAATTATTTATCATATCCCTATCAGGTCTAAAATTTAAGTCGTCTATGTGATTAATATATGATTCTAAAAATCGTGCTCCCAAAAATATCATAATACCCAGCTCTTCTGATGGCTGAGATGATCATTCTACGCCAGTCTAAATAATATTTTCCATTAAAGACTTTTCCCAAGGGTGCCTGTATTGGTTTTATTTCATTGGGGGATGCCATTTTTTCTTCGATTTTTGGAAAACCTAACACTATTTTCTTTATTAATAATTGCTATATATTTTCTATTTTCTATTAATCCTTTTTCAATTTTCTTTATTAAATTTTCCTCTTTTTCATACGTTTTTTCTAAGTCTTTTTCGTTATTCTTATTTCTATTTATTTTTGTATTCTCCAGTTTTTATTTTTTAATTAATTAAAGAATCTATTCATAAATTTATTTTTCGATTTATCAGAACTATAAATTCTGTTGGAGAAATAATTTATTGAGGATTCCAAAATTTTAATATATTTTAAGCTGCTAATTTCCTCGATTCTACCAGATATATCTATCACAAACTATTCTAATACGATTTCACCGGTAAAATATCCGAAAAATGGCAAATTATACGTTTCAATTCTCACGTCTATTACTCTCTCACCTTAAAACTTTTTTATTAATTCCTCTAATTCAACTTTATCCACTTTATATTCTCCAATTTTTCCTTCTAACAAATCTATTCCGGGGGACATATATAATTATTGGGTTGTGTAAATTATTTGCCTCAATTCAAATACAATAGTTTTTAACACACGAAAAAATAATTAGCTACAACATATATTACCTTTACACTTTTTCTTCGATTTCTGTTGTGTTGATAAATAATTTCTGTCTCTGGAACTTCGCTGGTGACTGTCATACTTCCTGCTTGAATTTTGATTGGAGTTGGCTGAAAAAAAATGGTCTTCGATGAATGGATTGCTGTTGAATCCTCGACAACGGGAGCAGGTTTCCTCTGGTTGTTCTCACCATCTTTTTGTCGGTTCTTTCTGGATTTAGCATTCGATAACTTCCAGGATTGGCCGTTATTAAGTCTGGAACATTCAGCTTCAATTTTCGATTTAATTTAAATTTTTTTCAAAAAATGAAATAAAATTAAAATTTGAGTTTAACTTCTTGAAAAAAAAAAAAAAAAACACGGGAACAACTTCGTGTATTATTCACCAAGAAACATGAAAAAATTTTCACACAACAGTAAATTAATTCAAAAAATATTATATCTGCATTTATTTCAAGATTTTGCAAGTCTCTCCTCAAAGTTCTACCACAGTGATGGCTATCATGATGTGAGGCATACAGAACAAGGATCGAAAGAACTTGAGACTTTTTGATTTTACAACATTTAATTGCAGACTGAAAAATATTTCACAACTAAAATATGTAATGGCGAAGCACAGCATTATCGGTTCAAGAAAAGTAGGGGAAGCGGTTTGTGTGTGAAATGAACGTATGACATATATATATATATATATATATATATAGAATTGTGATGATGATGATTAAGAAGGAGATGAGGTGGGATTTCCGTTACAACAATATTTCAACAGACACCATCAATTTCTGTTAGATACCAGTAGTAGGTACTACTGGAATCAAGATATACAACAGTCAAGTTCTCGTCATTTTTATCTGTGTCCTGCTTTGGTCATGAGGTGAGGGTCATTCCTATTCTTGTAATCAATATATGTTTCATTTTTCATTCAATAAATTATGTTTAATTTTGCAATTCTGTCAAGTTATTTATGAATAAAATCAAGTCAATATGTATTTAAACCAAACTCAGTTGTTCGTAATTGGTATTGGTTTTAAATATAAAGATTTCTAATCACTTCAAAGCTTCATAGGACAAATAATGTACTTATTTGAATCTTTTACAATAACTACTTATTTCAGGCATTTTAAAAACAAAAAACGGCAAAATAAAAGCCAAATTTTCATAAATATCATCCAATTGTTTATTTTCATTAATGTTCATATCATCTGAAATTTATTCTAAATTCGAAAAACATTTTCTCTGATCAAATAAAACAAAATAAATTTTCACTCAAAAAACGTATTTTAGCTCATTTAGGACTCGCTCAAGTTCTTACTGTAGTTCAAGAAGTTTTTTTTGGATAACAAATCAGCGAACGATGAAACTATTTACCTAACAGCCGAATTTTTCAGTTGAAGAAAACCTTACTTCAAACTTTTCAAGAAAAAAGGAACTCTGTCCAAAACTTACATTTTCACAATATCTCTGTTTGATAGGACTACACCAACTTACACCTGCCTACACCAGGGGGGCAATTCCACAAATGTAGGAATGTTATATGACTTTGCGCCGAGTTTTACTTGAATATTTGTGGAATATCCCTACTGGTGTAGGTTGGTGTAAGTTAGTGTAATCCTATCAAACAGAGCTATTCTGAAGAGTTTGTCCATTAATTTAAATCAATTAATTTAAATCATTATTCGAACGTTTCACTCATTAATTTCAGACAATAAATTGGTATAGCGTTCTAATATTTCACTAGTATCTGCTTATATTGTTAGGAGTCATGAAAATATAACTCAATACAAATTCAGTTTTCACACAAAGTACCTTTTTCAAAAAGTAACACCTGCATTGTTTAGCTTCAAGATTTTATCAGTTCTGGAAGTCCATTAAGCTATATAGTCATAGGTGTAAATTGGTATAGTCCTATCAAACAATGCTATTGCAATTTTGTCATCAATCATCAATTTTTCAGACTTTGTATTAAGACCAGCGTCTAGGGACACTGTAGGGTAAATTTTTTCAGGTGGTTTCAGAATCATTTGGAACATTTTGTTTGACTTAGTTTTCAAAGTTATTTTGTGTTTTTATTGAAATTTGAAATTATTTAGAATTTTTGTAAAAAAAACAACTATTTATTTATAGAGGCTGTATTTTTTTTTAATATATTTTTTTAAAGCAAAAATCTGAAAAATTTTAAAGTTGTGAATAAAACACTGAATGACACTGTAAAGAAGAACGAAGTGTAGTATTCATGAGAACATGTTCGAATAAACCACCAGAAAAACTTCATTTATCCGTTGAAAATATTAAAAAAAAAAATCGGAGTCAACTTTATTTATTCAATTTAACATGATTGACAATGAATCGTTTACGGTTGTTGTTCAACCTGTGTGAATATATCACATCCCAATGATAGAGACACATGAACATGAAAGTTTATGTAGGTATCAGAACTTACCATTTTCAGATGAAAAGGATAAACATTTTGTTTCCACATACAAATGATGAGCAATTTCTAAATGACAATCGTATACACAGGAAGTATTGCAGGAAAAACAGCATAGAAAACATTGGATTTTACTTCAATGTTTTTGAATTTTTTTACACTGGTAGGCCTACTAATGAAATGAATTTTTTCAATGTGCCTGAGTACATGATGTTTTTTACCAAAAGAAGTTTGACATAGGTCACAGATGAATTGCGATTTGGAATTCATATTTAAAAACATCATAAATTAAACAATTAGGTAAACCATTGTCCAACTACGATTTATTGTGAACGACAGGTTGTACACGATACGATAACGATATCGCCTAACAATATCGTTATCTCACTGACGTCACAGACTACATCAATGACGTCAGTAAAACAGACCAATTACAACGTTATCAATTTACACACACACAGACAAGACAAAAGGTTCGTTAGAAAGAATTACGGACGACGTCATATGGTAAATGGCGACGAGTGCGAACAGAACCACGATCTCCTTATTATTGATCTCACTACATGGTAGCACAGCAAATATCGGTCATCGAAGTAAAAATAAGTTGTTTTTTGTAATTAGTCGTGTCTTTTTTCTTCCATTAGTGCAAACTCTCATTTTAATTACAACAAACTAGTGTTACACATTAAACAAAGGAAACGCATGTCCACAACAAATGCCGCAGAACAAAACAAACGTAAGTACCACAAATACGTATTTATAATTAAAAACAGTATATATTAAAACATAATTAGCATACTTTTACACAAACAAGTGAGAACAGAATAAGTAAATTAAAACATTCCCACACCTCCACGCGCACAATATTCTCGTACGTAACACATAATTTAATACTGTTTCACAGACCAAGAAATGGGAAAGAAGAAACCCAAAACAACAGAAGGGACAAACACGCAAAATGAACCAGATGATCAATCCAAAGGCGCTCATCCATCTCCACTTCTCCTACAAGAGCAACCGCGGCAACATCCATCACCGCTCACAAGACATCTTATAGATCAACCATCCGCCCCACAACAAACCACAACTCACACAACAAACATACCGGGCACAAGCAAAGAAATAAAAAACATTAATTTACCAAAAACTGTTACGATAACTTTGCCTACTACGATCACACATACGATTACAAACCCCAATCCCCAACCAACATACTCGAACATAACATCATCAGACACCTCACAAACCACAAGATACAGGCCAACAACAACGGCTTTACTGACGGCCACTAACAAACAACCAATAACACAAGGGATACTACCCATCCCAAACATTATACAACCGCAACAACCACATCAAACATTATGCACAACAAACACACCAACTACACAACAAACATATAAAACCCCTCAACGAACATATATAGAAATTTCCATGGCAAGAGCCGAAACTAAAATTCAACAAGCTCGCAACTACAACGTAGCACTATACCAACCAGCAGATGTACATATCTTCTTAAGTGTACTACAATTTCAATTAACAGACTTAGACAACCTACCACCAGATGCATACACTCACTTCTACCAAAAAGCATACGACATTAAAGAACATCTTACTATAAAAATTACAAAACTAAACAACGAATTTGAGGAACTACAAACTGCCCAAAAATTACAACAACAAACAGCACAACAATGCATACAATCCAAACAACCCTCGGAAATATATTGCGACACAAACACCACAAAATCTCCGAGCAAATGACAAAGAACAGTATCCAGAACATCAAGCGAGGAGATGATGAGTCCTTGCTCTACAGGATACTACAGATCTGGCTCAGAAGAGCGTTACAGACCCACCACACCAACAGGTAATAATTCAGATATGCATATATTAACTCTCGAACAAACCCCGGTAAGGAAAAGAGCATCCAAATAAACTTACAAAGATGATCAAACACCACAAATACCAAATATTGAAACCAAAAAATCAAAAAGAAATTACACAACAGAACAAACAACACCACTTGATCTAACACCAACCAGAAAAAACATTAATAAAGACGCAGACACAACACAACAAAAACGCAACAGAATAACGAATACACACATACAAAATTATAATAAACAACCTACAAACACTAATTTAAGTCAACCAATAGAAAACATAACAATAGAAAGAAAAAAATCAACACATAAAAGTAACGAACAAACCACACCAAAACAAAAAAGTACACTACACATACCAAAAGTATGAGAAGTACCTACGGGATCAAATACCTTAACACAATCTTGCTTTCTCAAAACACCAAAATACAAATTACCAAAGTTCAATGGAAAACGTATATCATACCCTGATTTTATAACATCTTTCATGAAATACATACACGTAAGAGAAGACATTATAACTCCACAAAAATGCAAAATTTTAGAAGATGCCATGCCAGACAATATCCAACAAAGATTAGCAACTCTAGGCCATAACGAACAAGGATACTTAAGAAGATTACAGTACTTACATGACAAATTTGGCGATGAATCCAGATTACGATCAGAACTATGGCAAACCCTAAATAACATACCACTAGCACAAAACACAAAAGAAGGATTACGTAAGGCCTACAACAAAACATGCATGCTATTAGACACTATACATGTCTTTGTACCAGAATTAACAGACGATCTAACATTCCCATCACTATTACGAATTTTCCCAAGGAACTCATACTCTAACAGAATCGATATATCCAAACCAAATTCGAGAGAGGTTCTCGAAGCAGTATACCAAGAAATCAAAACAAGAGACTTAACAGAAAAACCTGACATAACAAAAGAAACAAACAGAACACAAGACACACAACAACAAAACAATATATATATTACAGAAAGAAAGCAAACAACAACTTCAACCGAAGACAATATAACAGACCACAATACAACAAACCCAATAATAATAAAAACACAACAGAAAACATAACACAGCTTAAAAGCAGTCCAACATTTCATACGAATACTGATCAAGGTAAACCTTCACCAGAACACTATACAGATAACGATATAGACGAAATTTCTGTTCCAGCTTACCACTCGCAAACAGATCCAGACAGCAGTATTCCAGAGCAGCTATACAGATTCCCGGCCATACCCACCAAACAACGATGCATGTTCTGCAAAGGCCCCCACTGGTGCTATTTGTGCTGCCACTACAAATACAACACACTAGAGAGCAGACGACCATACTTTCGACAATTTAACTTATGCCCGAAATGCGGCATACTAATGACAGCAGATCATTGCACACAAAAACAAAGGAAATGCAGATGGTTCCAGTGCCAACAGACTAATGCACACCACCCAGCACTATGCCCCAGAGTAACATACCCTATCACTAAAGCCGAAGCAAACAGATATCTTGAAAAAGTAATCAAACTACAAACTAAATTCCCACCATGTAAGCAAGAAACAAATAATACAAATACACATACAGAACAAAATAATAATATTAATTTAATTTCCTCACAGCACCTCCAGAACCAAGGAAACAAACGCTCTCATACTATAGAGAATGAAATAAAAATACCAGAACAGACCATAGCCACATCCGCACAAATAGAAGAAACAATACTCCAACCTCCAATACCAAGTAAGTTAAACTTATTTACAATTTTATCCACAAATAATAAATTTCTTACATTCTGCACAAACATACGTAACCCACAAACACTACAAACTCACCCAGTTAAGGCATTTTTTGATTCAGGAAGCACAAAAACATACATATTGGAAAACATCGCTATACACACACTCAAATTACCAATTATAGGCACACACTCATTAAAATTAACAGGAATACAAAACCAAACAACACAAACATTTCACACAAACATTGTCACTTTCAAAATCGAATATGACACACACAAATTTTCAAACCTAAGAGCAAAAACTGTGGAAAACATATCAAACAAATTAGATACACAAAACACAGCAGAAATCAAACGAACATACCCAAAATACAAAAACTTACATTTTGCACAAACCCTGAAAACATCATCAAAAATCCATATATTAATAGGAAATGAATATATGTGGCAATTCATTAAATCAATCACACACATATCACCAACAATCCAACTAATAGAAACAACCTTTGGATTTCATATAACAGGTCAACTAATAAATGACGAACAACCAACCCAAATCGAACATACATATTTTTTATCAGAACCAGACATAGAAACCTTATGGAAATTAGAAACAATAGGGATAACAACACCAGACCTAACAATAGAACAAGAAGAGCAAAAAGCAATAGAGTTATTCTATCAAAACATAAAATTAGTAAATGGAAGATATCAAGTTCGATGGCCATGGAAAGTATACCCACCCCCACTGCCAGACAACTATTCCTTAGCATTCAGTAGACTTAAAAGCCAAATCCCACATATGCGCACTTCACCAGACTTCTTCAAAAAATACGATGCATACTTTCAAGAACTATTTAAAAACGACATAATAGAAATAGTAGATAACAAACACTCAACAGAACCTATACATTACTTAGCACATCACGGACTAATAGACCCAACTAAACTCACACACCCTATCAGAATAGACTTTGACGGATCAGCAAAAACTAAAAAAGCAAACCACTCAATGAACGACTGTGTACATAAAGGATTAAAACTTCTAGCAGACCTAGCCAAACTATTCATAACATTCAGACTAAACCCAATAGGAATAAGTGCAGACATTAGAAAAGCCTTTCTACAATTAGAACTAAACCCATTAGACTGCGATGTCACAAGATTCTTATGGTTAAAAGACCCAAACAAACCATTGACAAACAACAATCTCCTTATTATCAGATTCAAACGAGTACCCTTTGGAGTCATAGCATCACCGTTTTTATTAGCAGCAACTTTACTTTACCACTTCCAAACCACAAACCCACAATTCTACAACATATTAACGAATAACTTTTACGTAGACAATCTAGTTACATCAGTACCAACACACGAACAAGCTGTAAAATTATATAACGCATCAAACAAAACATTCAACGACATATCCATGGAGCTGGCACAATGGGCAACAAATGACGAAATACTACGATCATACTTCACAACCAAAAATGCAATTCAAAACCCACCTGTCAAAATATTAGGAATCCAATGGGATTACATCAAAGACATACTACATTTACAACCAAAGATCAAAATACCAGACCAACATACCAAAAGAACCTTTGTCAGCAATTTTTCAGCCATATTTGACCCATTAGGATGGTTTTCCCCATTAATGGTTCCTGCAAAAGCGTTTGTGAGAACATTATGGAATCACAAACAAGAATGGGACACACCACTACCAATTTCGCTAATCCCAATTGTCGAAAACATTATAACAGACATAACCAAATGTAATGACATATGCTTCCCAAGGAAATTTTTTCAAAAACCATTTCTTTCAGAACAAGCAGAAATTCACATATTTGTAGACGCCTCTGCAATAGCATATTCCGCAGTCGCATACCTAAGATACAAAACAGACAATATATACACATTAAGATTCCTGATAGGTAAATGCAGACTAACACCAGCAAAAACCCACACAATACCAAAATTAGAACTAATAGTGGCATTACTCGGAGCACGAATCATAAAGTTTCTTAGAGAAACATTACACATATCACACAACAAACAATCCTTCTTATGGTCTGACAGCAAATGCGTACTCATATGGCTCACACGAAGGCAAATCTTACCCCCCTTTACACAAAACAGAGTCAAAAAGATAATAACAATTCCAAACATACTATATCAATACGTGCTAACCAAAGAAAACCCAGCAGATATAGGATCAAGAGGAGCAAACCTAACATCCCTAACACAATCGAAATGGTTCACAGGACCAGAATGGCTAACACAAGAAAAAACAGAATGGCCACAAACAGATTTACACACACTAAAAGACGAAACCTTAGAAATCCAAACAGAAGATCAACATGAACAAACCTTTTGCACTATAGCAGAATCCTTACACGATTATGCCCAACCCTACATTAACGAAACAATATTAAACAACACATATAATGACCACACATACACACGTAAACACAGACAAACACAATCTAAAACATACAAAATTCCACATTACGAACAAATATCGGAAACAACCAATAACAACAATACAAATCCTGACATAGACCATGAAGAAATAATTAACAATACACCACAAACACAACATTCATACCCACACTTAGATCATGAAGAAATAATCACAAATTCTACTTCACCAAACACGAACACACTCATCACGTATATATATGGAAAAAACTTAACACCATTCAACTTAGACATTCATAAATTCTCTTCGCTACAAAAATTAATCAAGACCTTCCAAATTACGATAAAAGCATTGAAACAATTTAGAGAAAAAATAGCAAACAATAAATCCTATACAATACCTTACCTTCACACAAATTACCAATTTTTTCAAATATTAACTATCTTCATCAATGCAGAACAAAAGAAATATTGTAAACCCATTTTCCAACAATTACAACAAACAAATCCACCTCCATACGCAATATTCATAAAATTTCACATAAAATTAGACAAAGACAGCATGCTCAGATTACATAACTACCTACCTCCACATACATTACATACACAAACTTATACACCATATCTATTACCCTCACAATCACATTTAACCAAATTAATAATATTATACATACACGAAAAAGGTTACCATAGTGGAACTAGATATTCGGTCGCAAAATTTAGAAAGAACTTTTTCACACCAACCATAAACAAACTAGTCATATCAACAATTCGAAAAAATTGTTATAAATGTAAAATTCATTCAAATAAACCCTACAAACAACCACCTTTTTCAACCATACCAGACTTTAGACTCAATGAAAATGCTCACCCGTTTACACACACGGGTGTCGATATATTCAGACCATTTTATACATATAACAAAATATTAACAAAACAACAATCACAACAGATCTCACCATCAACATCACCATCAAAAAGATGGATCCTCATATTCACCTGCCTCACTATACGAGCAGTATATTTAATACCTATCACATCCTTACAAACAGAAGAAATTTGGTGTGCATTTCACTCATTTTTCGCAGACAGAGGAACACCCAAATTAATACTGTCTGACAACGCCGCACAATTCAGAGTCATCAACACAAATATAACAAACTTTTGGAATGACATAGCAAACAACAATACAGTGCAAAGTTACCTTTACAAAAATCAAATAGAATGGAAATTCATACCAGCCAAAGCCCCATGGTATGGAGGCACTTACGAACGCCTAATAGGCATCATCAAACAATCCTATTATAAAACAGTAGGACATCACCCCATATACATACACACATTTAACATTACCATCAAACAATTACAAATAATGATTAACAAAAGACCCTTATGCCCAGAAACAGAAACAACAACTTATTCGTACCTCACACCAGCTAACTTTCTCCATGCTAATTTTCAACACACCATATTAAACTCCGACAAACCAGACAGCAATCACACATCAACAGAAAAACACCTACAACACATATGAAAAATGGACTAAATATATTTAAAGAACTTAAGGATACAATGGAAACAAAATTATCTCACATACTTACGAGACAAACAGCCACAGCCAATACCAAACAACTACCGAACAAACAGTGACATACCAAAAATAGGAGATTTAGTACACGTCATTGACGCTGCTTCGACACCTAACAAACCACAACTAGCAGTAATTAAAGAATTACACAAATCTTCAGACCAGATAGTCAGATCCGCTTCCATCATGTTCCCAAATGGAACACTCACTACCAGACCCCTCAAATACCTAGCACCATTAGAATTAAATTCCCCAGATGCTTTACAACACAAACACACAAAAATAGTAGCACAAAAAACATAATATCTACGAATTATCATAAATAATTTGTAGCCTAGACGTCTTTAGGAGAATCTACTTTGGGTAAACTTTCAACAAAACAAACCAAGTTTGCAACCAAAGGACCCACTGTGAAACCAATATAAAGATTGGAGAAGCAGGTGACAACCAACAAACCAACTTACTGAACACTAGCCAACCATCCTTTATCATCACAGAAGGAAAAACGATGCAGTTGACATGTTTATCAACAAACAACCAATACTCAAATTAATACATTTATATATTTCCTTACAGAATCGCAACTTTACCCAGACACAAGTAACATAGCAATAAACGAAGAAACAAAGTGTTCCAGATTATAAAATAAAGAAACGGACCTGTGATACCAGACTTTCCAAAACACGAAGGCAGATCTCATTAATATATACCTAGCAGATAAGCATTACCTCCAGTCAATCAAAGAAACAATGTGATAACGTATGTTCCTATACCATTGTACAAACTTATATATATATCGTAATTGTTAAATATTATCGTTTCTTTTTTACCATATAAACTCATTGTTAAAGGTTATTGTTCCTCAAACGTAATAAATAATAATATTTTATAAATATCTCTTTATTTTGTATTATATTAACAAACAAGCAAACTTTTTCAAACCAGACAATTCAATAAACACATAACAAACACACAATGATAACAGACAAAAATTACAAACAAAATTAACAAACCAAAATCCCATATTGACTTACACACGGAAGGTAGACTGGGAAAGACTTAGACTTCCTCCTCCCCCCCGAGTATTGCAAACGACAGAGTCGTACATGATACGATAACGATATCGCCTAACAATATCGTTATCTCACTGATGTCACAGACCACATCAATGATGTCAGTAAAACAGACCAATTACAACGTTATCAATTTACACACACACAGACAAGACAAAAGGTTTGTTAGAAAGAATTAGGGAAGACGTCATATGGTAAATGGCGACGAGCGCAAACAGAACCACGCTCTCCTTATTATTGATCTCACTACACGATAGAAAACTGATTGAGAATAAATAATTAACAATATTTTACTTTAGAAAGAAACCTTTTATTAGAAACAGAATCAAATCATTATCATATTAATAATCAATCAAAACCAAAACTCAAAATCATTCATCGTCTACATAAGTCATAGAATGTAATGACGCCATATAGATTGGCAACTCAGAAACAAAACAAAAGATTCAAAGAATGAATCACAGTGAACGTATATATGTTCAGTCTTCTGTCGCTCCCTTCTCATTGGTTGTAGTCGAAGAGCGGAAACTAATGACTAAATTAAACTTGAACGTAACAAAATAAATCGTAAGAATAAGATTAATAAAAGTACAAAAACAGGAACGGATCATGAGTAAACAGTCTTATTCATTTGTTCCCCAATCGTCAGCAGGTGA
>WOFM01000358.1:539964-681847 GCA_011428145.1 Ericerus pela
ATTATCACTCTCCGTACGAAAAAAGCGGTGTAGTAATCCAATAGCAGAAAACTTTATTAATCGCAAATAAAATTATTCATAAATGGTGAACTATAGTTTATATTCATAAATATAAATCCAAATGAACCGAGACAAGTTCAACTTAAACGAGATACGCTTAACTTACAGAGAAATATAAATTAAACTGAATTATACCATTATTTATATACATTTTCAACGTTTCACGATCAAACCATAAAATCTTAAGAGTTTAAACTTGTTTAAATAAAGCCAATAATTTCCGGAATGAAATATTTTTCGTTTTTTTTTTTCTTTAAATTTGGATGTTCCAATGAATACCAAAGAAAACAACTATAAATGTATGTACAACTTGAGGTTAAATATAATATCACACAAGGTGAAAAGGTGAGACATAGAAATCATTAATGGGTAGGATGTTTACCACTTATATATTTAACAAAAATTAAAATGGCTAGTTTCAACGATTCAATAAATTTGTAAACAAGATTATCGCAAACTCGAGCACTCAATTAATCGAAGAAAAAAAAATTCGGTAAAGTTAATGTTAACAGATATCAATTTCATCTTCCCAATTTAAACACATTTTAGAACGGGGTGACAATATTCTGAATGAATAATGTAATTGAAACTAATATGTACACGCAATTAATTATTGCTAAGAATAATGAGTAAGGATTTTTATTTACTCCGCGAAGTTAAGTAGACCTACTATTATAGTCAATAAACACTTCCTTCTGGAGGCTGGGAGAGCTTCATATTATCTTTTAACGTCATTAAACGTCTCAGTTCTTGGAGAACAGTTTTTATCGTATAATCCCGATGCCACCTAGCGAGAACAGGAACAAGTCTGTGGTCCACAACACCGGTGGCACCGTTCACGCAATTCATATTGATTTTAGTGATAAATTTAGCACTGGGAGCTTCATCAGGATAACGCAAACCGCATTCGATTTTCAAACTGTACATTTTGTTTTCATATGGTGTTCTAGGAGGTCCAATGATCATACCAGTCCAATGTGTTAGAGTCATATCATCATCGTTCTCCAAACCCCAGCTGATGGTGCCATCGCCAACACCTCTCTGTCCTTGATCTAACTCTTCTAATAACCGAAAATTGCGTGGAACTACTACACCGCTAGTATTGGACGTCATATTGAAAGACAAATAATGAGTACAGGACAAGTAGACAAAATTTTACCTGGGATTCACCGTTGATATAAACCCGAACGTTCACTCGTATTGTTAACAATTCTATCCTTATGCCGCAAATGCATTCTTGAAATTATAATAATAGTCAGTGTAGCCGTTTGTGTAGCCCTTTATGTAGCCCGTTGAGTATTATATCATTAGCTTTAGGCCCATATTCACAAACTTTAACCTCCTTTCACTTCAACTTCGCCTGAATAAGAATTTTGGCACAATTTGTTGATACGAAATCCCACCTTCTCTCTTTCTTCATCATCATCACGATCATACTTTATATATATATATGTCATACGTACACTCTCGTCACAAAGTGCTTCCCCTACTACTCTCGAACCGATAACGCTGTTGCTTCGCCATTTCATATTAATTCATATTTTATTTCCAAATGTATTTTTAGTTTGCTAATAAATTCTGTCGTGAATACTTCTCTCTTACTCTTTTTTGTTCCTCGTCATTACCGCCTCACATCATGGTAGCAATCGCTGCGGTTGAACAGTAAGAGATGAATAAAAGTAAATTATGAAATAGCAGACTGATTTTTTTTGAAATTGATTCATTGTTGTGTGAAAATTTATATTTTTTTCATAAGTGAAAATACACTGAAAATATCGTTTGAATCGAGAATGTTAAAATTCAAATTTTTTAATTAAATTTTTTTTTGAAGTCAAAAAAAAAAAATAAAAACGTAACCAAAAACTGTTCCTGATCGAATAACAGCCGACCCTGAAAGTCACCGAACTACAATTCAGAAAGGACCGCCAACGATACAGAGAACCACCTGAGGAAATCTGCTCCCGTCTTCGAGGACTCTATCAGAGATCGTCAACTACGAAGACCACAAATTTTTGGGCCAACCTACAACAAAATTCGGCGAAGATTACGACGATGAAAATTGGAGTCAAAAATACGAACACACACAACAACGGATCAACGAAGAAAATTAATTTTTGTACAGGTAATATATGTGTAGTTAAATTATTTTTTACGTGTATTTTGGATTGTAGATTTGAGGTGGTGATATAAAATTGTTTTTCCCTTCCCATTTAATAATATATGTCAAATTTAATAAATGTATTGGAAAGTAAAATAGGTGAATATAGTATTGAGAAAGAGGAATTGGAGGAATTGTTGAAAAAGTTTGAAGGGGAAAAAGTGGTAGATTTGAAAATAGAGAAATATAATCTTCCTTATTACACGTATTTTACGGGTGAAATAATATTAGAGTCCTTCACAATTGATATCTCAGGTAGAATAGAAGAAATTAGTTCATTTAAATATATCAAAATATCTAATTCAACACCAAATTACTTTTCGAATAGAATATATAGTTCATTGAAATCAGAGAAAAAATTTGTGAATAGATTCTTGAAATAATAAATAATAAAATTTTAAAAGACTAAGAAAACTGGATAAAAAAAAAAAGAACCAGAATATCAAAATATTGAATTTAAAAAACAAAATTTAGTAAGTAATATAGAAAAAGAAAAAGAAGAAAATAAAAAATTTTTATCTATCACGAATTTAGAAGATAATTTATTAGGCTTTAAAAAAATTGAAGAAAAGATGTCCAACGTAAATGAAATTAAACCCATTTAGGCTCCATTGGGAAAGGTGTTCAATGGAAAGTATTACTTAGATTGGAGACGAATGATTATTTTGGCCATTAGGGGTGCCGGTTACTACGACATTTTTGGAGAACATGAATTTTTAGAATCGTATATATCACATATCGATGATTTGAATTTTAGGCCTAATAAGGAAATGATTAACTATTGTAAAATGCAAGACAATGCCAAAGCATTCGTCCTTGAAAGAGTTTCGAACGACATTACCAATCAATACGAGATTGTAACAGGCCATAATGATGTTAAAAAAATTAGATAATATATATGGTACAAAAACATCAGTTACAGCCAACATGGCCAAATCTAAATGGATGGAGTTCAGATTTCAACCTGGGGGAAATATGAGAGGATTTCTTAAAAAATGGGATCAACTTGTTACAGATGTAAGAGATAGTGGAAAGGAAGTAAAAGAAGAGGAAGAATTGGAAAACTTGCAACTTGCACTGTGTTATGAACAAGCATTAGCGAAAATGCAGTTTGAAAATCTACCCCCCAATGAACAAAATATCGATAATTTTAAAAGAATTTTAAGGGAAGATGCTGATCAAAAATTTAGAGATCAGACATTAAAGAAACAGAATAATAATTACCCGAATAATAATAATAATAACTATCGTAATAATGGAAATGGCAACAATAATAATTATAGAGGTCGTAATAATAATTATCGAGGAAGGAACAATTATAGAGGTAATAATTATAGTAACTATAGAGGCAACAATCGAAATTATGGTACGAATAGTAATGCAAATGGGAATGAACCAAATACACAAAATAATAATAATAATAATAATTCGAATAGCAATGGAAATGGAAATTATAGGGGAAATAATTATCGAAACAATGGAAATTACCGTGGAAATAATTATAGAGGTAATAATAAAAATTATAACCAAAATAACCCAAAATGTTATAAATGTGGTCAAAATGGGCACATAGCCCAAAACTGTAATAATAATAATACTCAACAAAATAGTAATAATGATAATACGAATAAAAACCAAAATAATTATCCACCAAAAACAACCCAAAATAATAATACTGCCTCAAATAAAAAGAAAATCCTGAACAGCAGGTAAAAATGTCCTGCATGGTTAGAAAACACACGAATAATTCAAGTGAATGGTTATTGAATAAATTAATAAGAAATAATGAAATAAATGAAAATTACACACACCTAGAAAACAAGGCAATTTTGGATGGAGCTGCGGAAGTGCACTTAACAGCAGATATAAATAAATTGAATAATATTAAAAAATTTGTCACCTCTGTAAAACTTCAATGTGCGGGGAAAAATGCTTTCTTGTATGCCACCCATACTGGTCAAATGACAATTAAAATTGAAAATTCCAATAAAATACAATCATTAATAGAATTAAATGATGTACATTACGTACCCGACTTAAATACTGATATAATTAGTGCAATAAAAATTACAAATACGGGTACAGTAAATATCGATCAATAAAAAAATTGTGCTAATATATATTTTATAGAAAATGGGGAAACTTTGATAACCGCCCCAAAAGAAAATGGAATATTTTATATCCATTACAATATTCATAATAATAACAATAAAAAAATTAAATTAATGATGATGAATATACTAATACAAAATTAGATAGCACTACACAAATATGTCCAGTAACCCAAGAAAATGAGGATGAATGGGAGGATTTTTCAATTGAGTTAGAAATACAAGAAGAAGTCGAAAACCCGTTAGAAAATAATAATATAGATTCATTTGAGGGGGGTGAAAATAGTAACACGAACAATGAAGAAAACATACCAAATTATGATAAATCAAATATCAATGATAATACTGATGGTATAAATGATACTTCAAATAATAATAATAATATATTCAATAAAAAAATGATTATACATAGAAGACTGGGTCACTTAAATGCACGCTATATCCAAAAATTAAAAAACTTATCTGTTGGCATTCCGGAAAATATGAATTTTAGAGACGATGATTTTAAAAACTGCCAAATCTGTTGCATTGCAAATAATACGAGACTAGGGCATAATGGAATGAGAACAAAACCATCAAGGAAATTAGAAATAACATCATCAGACATAATGGGTCCATTTACACCATCGATCGAAACCAAAAATATATTTTAACTTTTATTGGTCATTATTCAAAATATACATTTGTGATGCCCATTACAACAAAAAATCAAGTGGCAACAGAATTTAAAAATATGATAATGTCTATGAAAAATAAATTCCCAAATTTTCCCATAGGAACTATTAGATGTGACAACGCAAAGGAATACACTGATGTAAAAATAATAAATTATTGTCAAGAAAATGGTATAACAATGGATTACGTAGTTCCTTATTCCCCGGAGTTGAATGGCGTAGCCGAAAGGCAGAACCAGACACTCATGAGGAGAGTAAGAGCTATGCTCATTGATGCCAATCTTGACATTAAATATTGGTCATATGCAATTGTTACATCAGCATATTTATTAAATCGCTCATCAACAAAAGCCAACGTAGATTTTAAAATCCCATATGAATTATTTTATGGTACAAAACCAAATTTAAAAAATTTAAAAGTATTTGGCTCTTTAACATATCATCACATCCCTTTAGAAGTAAGAAAACAAAATGCAACTAAAGCAAAGGCAAAATCAAAAAACAAAATAGATCCAAAATTGGCCCCAAGAGCAGAAAAAAGCATAATGATGGGATACACAAATACGGGATATTGTCTGAGAGACCCTTTTGAAACGAAATCGTATATTGCATGTGACGTATGGGTTGATGAGTCTCAAAATATCAAATCTTTGGAAACATCCAACAGAAAGTTTATAATTCAACCAGCAAATTACGAACAAGATTTAGGAATAATAAACCCAATAATAATGAATATTAATGTCAAATATAGCAAAACATATATAAAAGATTATGTCCCAAAGAATTTTAATGAAATTAATAATAATCCTTTTAGAAGAGAATGGGTAAATGCAATAAATGACGAATATAATTCATTAAATGATATGAATGACTGGCAAATTGTGGATTATGACAGGCAAAAATTAATAGATACTAGGTGGATATTTACAATAAAATACGATGAATACGGAAACCCAAAACCCAAAGCCAGATTAGTGTCGAGAGGATTCAAAGATCGAACTGAGTACAGTATTACAGAAACACATGGTCCTGTTGCATCAATAAGTACAATTAGATGGTTGCTCTCTATGGTTAATAAATTAAAATTGATTCTTGTACAATATGACGTCAAAACAGCATACCTAAACTCCCCCATTTTAAAACCTATTTATGTAAAAAAAAAACAGAAGGGATAAATATTAATTCGAATCAAGTTCTCGAATTAAAAAAATCAATATACGGACTAAAAACGTCAAGTAAATCTTGGTACGATCTACTTGACTATAAAATTAAGGAAATGGGTTTTGAAAGAACAAAAGCAGATAGATGTCTATATCAAATGAAGAAAGACAATGAAAAAACATACTTTTTAAGCTATGTAGATGATATCCTGATAGCTTCAAATTCACAAATAGCAATCACAAAAATTAATGAACAACTAGAAAAAACTTTTACCATCACAATCATAAGTAATCCAAAATTTTTCGTGGGGTTGGAAATAGAAAGGAACATAGAAAATGGAACAATAGTACTATCCCAAAATAAACATATAGAAAAAATGATTAAAAAGTTTGGTATTTCGGAAATAAGAAAGACAAACACCCCAATGGAAACTGCCCTAAAATAGAAAAAATTGAAAATGGAAGGGACGACACAGAATATGGATCAATGATTGGTGGATTATTGTACCTAGCCAGACTAACCAGACCTGATATATTATTTCCTGTAAACTTCTTCTCACATTTCCAAAATAATTCAAACAATACACTAAAAAATTATGTAAGGAGAATATTTAGATATGTCAGTTCTACAAAAAATTATAATATAACGTATAGATCCGAAGGAGATGGAATACAAGCATATATTGATGCTTCATATGCTCCCCAAGTAGACGACAACAACATTGACCCAAATAATTTACAGAAAGGTAAATCAATTACTGGTTTTATGATTTTTGCAAATGGGGATTTGATAGAGTGGAATTGTTCAAAACAAACAATCCACGCTTCATCCAGTACCGCTGCAGAAATTATAGCAGTTTTTGACACTCTCGATATAATAAAGGTAATCCAACACATGAATTTTGAAATTTTTGGGGAAAAAATAATCATAGATGTAATGGAAGATAATATATCAACCCAAAAAAAAAAAAAAAATTTGCTCTGGTGGAAGTCAAAAGAAATCGCGAGCCCTCATGATAAAATGTTACTCAATTTTAGAGGCCATGGAAGAAAAAATAATCCATTTCAGATCTGTTAATTCCGAAAATCAGCTTGCAGATTTACTTACGAAATCTTTAGACAGAACAAAATTGGAAAATTTAATTGTAAAAGTGTTAGAAAATACGAATCTGTTCACATAATATTATATACATTTATTTGAAAAAGAAAATACCCGTCCAAAAAAAGTCAAGTCGTGCCAAATCAAATACCAAAGTCCAAACTTGAAACATATTGTACAAGAAAAAATACTCTTACATTGTTCATAAATAAAAACTCATAAAAAAAAAATACACTCGAAAATACTTGTCAGAGAAAAATACACGATTTTGCTGCAAATCCAACAATGAAAACAGAATTAAAATCGAGCAAGCTTAAACCCTACAAACGCTAATAATAGAAACAGCATACAACTCTGAACAAGCGTGAGAAAAATACACGACAAATTCCCACACAAAAGTATGAAAGGAAAATCTGAACACTATACGAGAGATAAAAACTCATTACATGACCTCAATAAAGATAAACCTAATAGCTTGCCTTATCCAAAAATAAACATGTCAAACGCCACCTCAAACACAATAGAGAAACGTAAAAGATAAAGCTAACGGACATCATATATTATCGCTTCATATTATTGCATGCCAATGTATTGATAAAATTCTTAAACGTAACGTTTCCGATAAGTGATCGTATACCTTTTAAAATCTTTTGTTAATTTTATTCTTTTGTGATTTTTTTTATTTTTATTTCTTCTATTACATACTCGTAAATGTTCGAGAATATATTCTAGCACACTTCTTAATGAATCACTTATTAGTCATTTATGTATACGAAAATTTTTTTTGCATGTTACCAATTTTTATATATTTTTTTTTTTTCATACTGCATATACCATATATTATTCTATACTCTTTGCATGTTACCATATTAATGTACTTATCTATTTATTTATTTATTTTAATCAATTATTTTATTCGAAGCACAGCAAACAAAATTTTTTCTTGAAACCAGTTACCGTAATAATATTTAAATAATACGATGTGAATATTTTTTTTTGAAATTTTTTAGTATGCATCATTTTGTACTTAATATTTTTTTTTCTCTTAATTTTTTTTCTCTTTCACTTTCAGCATAGATGATGAAGAACTTGATCGGTAAAATTTCAGGGGGGTGTTGATACGAAATCCCACCTTCTCTCTTTCTTCATCATCATCACGATCATACTTTATATATATATATGTCATACGTACACTCTTGTCACGAAGTACTTCCCCTACTACTCTCAAACCGATAATGCTGTTGCTTCGCCATTTCATATTAATTCATATTTTATTTCCAAATGTATTTTTAGTCTGCTAATAAATTCTGTCGTGAATACTTCTCTCTTACTCTTTTTTGTTCCTCATCATTACCGCCTCACATCACAATTTTGTAGTTAAATGTGTGGTAACGTTTTATTTTTACATTGGAACTTTCATGAGAGATACAATGTTGCCACATTTTTAAGTACAAAATTGTGCAAAAAAATTTTTTAAGGAAAATTCAAGTGACTGTAGGTTAAAGTGACATTTGTGAATATGGGCCTTAATCTCCTTTCAATTAAATTTTGTTGTTCTACACTCCACCAACACTCATTCCCTAACTGTTAGCGCTACTACCTTTGATAACAAATACTAAACACTTTCAGGTTGTGCGAACAAACACGACTTTTTTCTTTTGGTCACCCGAGAATGCTGAAACTCATTTCCCACTCAAACTTTAATCTCGTAATGGAGGGAGATCGTTCATCTTCCTCAAACTTGTAATTTGTACTTTCGATCATTGCATTATAGTATCTCTGACTTGTTTCTTTCCTTGGAAGTCAACCACACTTCAAATTTCACTTTAAAAAATTTTTTTATCTTTACATTGTGATGTGAGGCGTGCAGAACAAGGATCGAAAGAACTTGAGACTTTATTTAATTACCACATTTATTAGCAGACTGAATTATATTTCACAACTAAAATACGAAATGGCGAAGCACAGCATTATCGGTTAGCAAAAGGTAGGGGAAGCAATTTGTAAGTGGAATGAATGTATGACATATATATATGTATATATATATATATATATATAGAATTGTAATGATGATGATGAAGAAGGAGATGGGGGTGGGATTTCCATTACAGCACATTGTGATGTGAGGTTGTGAGTACGAGGACTGAAAAAGAACGAAAAAGAACACAAGACATCATTTTAAAATGAATATTGATGTGAGGTATATAGAACAAGGACCGAAAAGAACTTGAGACTTTGATTTTCTTTAAGATTTATTTCCAGACTGAAAATACATTTCAAAAGTAAAATACGAAATGGCGAAGGGCAGCGTTATCGGTAACCGAAAGTAGGGGAAGCAATTTGTGAAGAGAGTAGTGCGTATGACATATATATAGAGTAGTGATGATGATGATGAAGAAGAAGGAGATGAGGTGGGATTTCCGTTACAACATACCCCTGAAATTTTACCGGTTCGTATTCTTCATCAGACGATCGCTGAAAGTAAACGGAATTAAAGTTGAAATAAATAAATAAATAAAATTATTATGAAGATACATTATTGCAAAAAAAATTGTGGTAACTTGGACAAAAATAAAATGCTGTGCTTCGAAAAAAAAGGATAAAAATGTAAAATAAATAATTAGATAACATGCATAATATGTTGAGATACGATTCCTTCAATCCCTCACAAATACATAAACTCATACCTAACCTGTAAAATAATAAATTTGTAACTTTAGCTGTGTTTGATAGGATTACACTAACTTACACCAGCCTACACCAGTAGGGATATTCCACAAATATTCAAGTAAAACTTGGCGTAAAGTCATATAACACTCTAAAATTTGTGGAATCGCCCTCCTGGTGTAGGTTGGTGTAAGTTGGTGTAGTCCTACCAAACAGAGCTCTTATTATGTTTTATACGTGGCAACACTGATTGCCATCTGAAACCTTTTCTATCACTGATCTAACATAGGTTGTTTTCCGTTCATCAGTCGCTGTAACGATGAAGTGAATAAATATTTTAACATCAATATTTCATTTTTCACTGTGTTTGAACTCAAAGATCTCATCTCTCCTCAACATGGTAGCCAGAGCTTGGGATCGCACAGTGCTAAATGTAATTAGAATGTGTTTTTTGCGTAATTAAAATAAAAGTGCTTGTGTAAAAGTTCAAGTAAAATGATAAGGCTTAGCACCTAGTGAATTTGTCACAAAAAAGTGATTGAAAAAAGTAAAAATTAAAAGTGAAAATTGTGCTATAAAATTCAAAGTAAATTATTTAAAAGTGATTAAAAGAATCGTTCAAATGTATCAATCGAGAATATAATAAAAATGACGTAGAATTCCTGGATGCCAGTGGAGTCATCAAGGTTGAAAATCTGGTAAAAAAGCAGATAAAATTTGAAATTATCCTGTGGTTTGGGAAACCGGCATATCAAATTAAAAGCGATTGGAAGCTGTAATTGCGGTGTTTTGGCGAGAATTAAAGTTCATAAAAGTCAGAGTCAAGTCAATTGGTGCGGTATCTGTGAAGTTCAAGCTCCGAGAAAGCAGGAAAATGGTAAAAAGTGCGGAAAAACGCAGCTAACATCGAAGTAAAATAAAAGATAAGTCATAAAATTTAATTAATTAATTATTATTTTGTTCATTGATATCCGTTTTTGCCTAAAAAATTGCGAAATTCGTGTTATAATTTGTAATTTTGGTTCATTTTTTTCATAAAAATTCAGTTACAAGAGATTTGAAAAGTTGAAACCTGAAAGGTATTTTGAGTCTTTCTTTCAAACTTTATCTCATTTTTCTTGTATGGTATAATTCGAGAAAAATTTTGTTGAATTTATTGTAGTGAAATCAACAATAGTTAAAATTTGAAATAGCATCATAATCTTTAGTGACAAATTTTTTCATGCTCAAATACAATAATACTGCATTCAATTGTTGAATGATAACAGATAATTTTTCATATGCTTCATGTTTTATTTAATTTGATAAAAGGTAATTTGCCAAATAACTAATTCTTATGTTCAAACCTGATTAATAGATTTCATAATTTTTTTTATAGAAGATTTATTCCTACATTAAAGGATCGACTTTGAATAATTTCCTGCAAAAGAATTCGATTGAAAATAGACAATTAATCCATCAACATCGTTTCATCGTCAGCTGAAAGTAATATGATATAAAATTATTTTATTATATTGTGTGAATTGCTTAATTTTTGTATTTGATATTATAATTTGCATTCCCTATCGCGTGGTTGAGACTGTGATTTGCATTATCGAGCAGCTAAGACCATGATACCCTTAGAATTAAGTTCTCGTATTTCTGAGGTAGGATCTATATCCTCTAATTCCATTTTTATATTTTTTTCTCATCTTATTTTAAAATTAATTAAAGACAATGTCACATTTTGACACTAAAAAAGTCTTTGATGGGAGAAATTATGATGCGTGGAGAACCACAATGATATCAACTTTGTATGCTGAGGGACTATATCCCATCATGCATGACATTGAGACTGAAGTATTATTTTTGGGCCTTGAACTAAATGTATTTTTGAATCCAGGAGAAAGGAAAAGCTTTGATCTATCAGGGTCTAAACAATGAACTCATTGAAAGGGTAAAAGATTTGCGGACAATTAACCAAATATTAAAAGTGTTCGATGAGTGATATAAGAGCTGTACACAAGTCACATATATCAACGCCAAACAGGCTTTTCAAAAGTTAAAATTTTATAGTAAGAGAAACATGCGTAGCTATTTAGATCTTTTTTCAAGCTCAGCTAAAAAAATAAGAGATTGTGGGAAACCTTTGGACAAACAGGAGGAAATTGAACAATTATTAATATCTCTTAACATGGACTATGACATGACACGTTCGGAATTTAATACATTGAGTCAGGATCAAAAAACAATAGAAACTCTTCATGCCATGTTAATCGAGAGGTCAGATAGGTTATATGACGAGAACAAGTCGAAATACAATAATAATAATAATAATTACCGTAATTCCAACCACAATAATAAAAATCAAAAGTTCCAATATGGTGGAAATTACAACAGATTCAATACTAACGATAGAAATCTATACCACTATCAAAATATAGATCAGGAGAAAATGAAATATAATAATAATCAACAACCTGATATGTCTTCCTCAAATAATAATAAGTATGAAAATAAAAAATATAATAATTACCAAAATCAAAATACTTTGCCAAATTTGAATAAAATAGTATGCTTTCAGTGTCATGGCAAAGGACACATGGCAAATTTATGTCCGTCAAATAAAGAGGGTACATTACCCCAAAATAAACCAGATGGTCCTGCACAAAATACCCGATATGAACGAAATAATAATAATAACAACAATAATAATAAAAATAAGAAAGAAAATGAAGTTCAGTAGTCAATGATGCTTAAATATAAAAACCCTGAAATGGAAATAAGCAAACGGGATAGGAATTTAATTAATTTAATTACCTCAAATGGTCACGGACAGGAATCAATTTCGGATTATGTCCCTTTGACCAAACAAATAATGTTAGATGGTGGAGCAGTTGCTCACGTAATTTCAGACTTGTAAAAATTGTCTAATCTCATAATGTTGGAGAAACCAATCGAACTGGAATGTGCAGTTCAGGACACATTAATTGCAACACATATAGGTACTATGTTCATAAAAGTCGAAAATTCTGAAAGAAAACAAACCGTCATAAGACTTATGAATGTACACTAAGTACCATCATTAAATATTGACCTTTTATCAGGAATTAAAATAACTGAAAATAGAGTGCTTGGTATAGACCAAAATTTTCAGCAGCACACATATACGTCCGAGGTACGGACAAAGTAACATTTTCAGCCCCTAAAATCAGAGGTGTGTACATGGTCAAATACGAGTTAGTTTCAGAAACATCGGTAAATGTCATAGAATCCACAGATGATTTAAATAAAACATGCCCATATATTAATAATTCAAATAAACTGGCAAGTATGCCAAATATAAATTCCCAGGATGAATGGATGTAATATGAAATAGAAGAAGAAGTAATTGAGGAAAGCCAGGAGGAATGCGAGGAGAATGCAGATGAAAGAAAGCGAAAATCCTTCAGACGAAACTAATAATAATAATAATAATATAATAAATAATAACCAATTTGAAAACAAAAATCATGAGAGAAGAGATAATTTAAATGATACAGACAAAAGTAACAAATCACAAAAACAAAAAACAAAAAGAAATATATGAGGAACAGTGTGAAACGAATGAGGAAATAGGATCTAACAATAATAATGATAATGATATAATTAATAATGATAATATAATAAGTGACAATAAGAAGCCTAATGAAAGAGTAGATAATACAAAAATAGACAAAAAATTAATATATCATAGAAGATTAGGGCACTTGTCTGGAAAAAATTTTAAATTCTTAGCAAAGGTCTCAAAAGGTATTCCGTTAGGAATTAATTTTTGTGATGACGAGTTCCGTCTTTGTGAACTTGCATAAAAGCTAATTCCTGAAGACTAGGACACAATGGAACTCGCACACGACCCAACAGGAAGCTTGAGCTTGTTTCATCAGACACAATGGGTCCATTTTTGCCAGGAGTATATGGTGAAAAATACGTTTTGATTTTTGTGGACCATGCCACCAAATATACTTTTGTCACCCCTATCGAAAGGAAATCCATGGTCTACGAGGATTTAAAAAAATTATTTTTAAAATTAATGTCAAAATTCCCAGATTATCCCAACGCTACTTTACGGTGTGATAATGCTAGGGAATACCTAGATAATAATATGAAGACCTTTTGTGAGGATAATGGTGTAAATTTAGAGCCGGTTGTTCCATATTCCCCTGAGTTGAATGCAATTACTGAAAGGCAAAACAAAACAATAATGTCGAGAGTTAGGGCTATGTTATTTGATTCAAATTTGGATTTTAAATTTTGGTCTTTGGCAGTTGTAACAGCAGTTTATATAACTAATAGAAGCCCAACTATGGAAAATGACAACAAAACACCTTTTGAAATGTCTTACAGCACGAAGCCTGACATATCAATTATGAGAATATTTGGATCTCTCGCCCACAGGCACATTTCAATAGAAGTCCGTCAACAACAAGCCACGAAAAACAAAAGAAAAAGTGGCATAATAGAACACCCAAAACTCACACAACGATCAGATAAAAGCATTTTTGTAGGTTATACCAGTAATGGATATTGTATCAGGGACACATTACTGAAAAAATCGCACGTCACTTGCGATGTGAGGTTTGACAAAACAAAAAATATAATAGATATAAAAAACACGAATAATAATAATAATTTAAATGATCAAGTGGTGGAATATGAAAATGACACTGTGGAAACTCCAGTTATATTGAACATTATAAACTCACGAAGTAACAAATACATTGAACACTGTATTCCTCAGACTTGAGAGGACGTTCAGTCCAATCCTTTCAGGGAGCAATGGCTCCAGGCCATAAAAGAAGAGCTGAATTCTTTGTCTGATATGGGCATTTGGGAAGTTGTCCCCAAGGAAAGGAATGTGCAGTTTGTAGATACAAAGTCGTGTTTCACCACAAAACCCAATAACCTAGGGGTTCATACTCCAAAGGCCAGTCTTGTAGCCAGAAGGTTTAAAGATCTCACTCACTATTCCATGACCAAAATGTATGCCCCGGTGATCCAATACTGGCTTATCAGATGGATCTTGTCAGTTACCAATAAATATGGTTTAAATCTAACACAATTCGACATTAAAACAGCATTTCTGAATTCAGAAATTAAATATCCAATTTTTCTATCTCCCCCAAAGGCTGCCAAATAGGCGATAACAAATGCCTCAAATTAATAAAATCCATACATGGTCTCAAAATATCATCCAAAAGTTGGTACGATCTATTGAACTCCAGAGCAGTTCAAGCTGGTTTCATCCAGTCAAAAATCAATCGATGCTTGTATGCTAAGCAGGACAGCAGCGGAGCAATGGCGTTTCTAATAATATATGTAGATGATATGCTGTTGGGAGCAACCACGATGAGTGGACACAGGATTTAATAAATACTTTAAATAAATACTTCACACTCAAAACAGAGAATAACCCCACTTTCTTCGTCGGATTTGAAATAGAACATGACACTTCTCAAAAGCAGATCGTTTTAACACAACATAGATATATCAATAAGATTCTCCAAAAATTCAAAATGACTGAAAGTAAACCAATTTCAACACCCAAGGAGACTGGGTTAAAAATAAATAAACCTACTAATGGAACTGACGAAATAGAATTTAGGGCTATAATAGGGAATTTGCTATACATAGCGAGATTTACCCACTCGGACATAGCATTTGCCGTCAATTACCTGTCTTGTTTCCAAACTTCCTCTAATAGTGAAATTAAAAACTAAGTCTGTCATATCATAAGATACCTTAAAACGACTTGTGATTTTGCGTTAGTATTTCATTCTGACCAATCACAAATAAAGGCATTTATCGATGCATATCATATGCACCTGACATAGACGATACACCCATAGATGTAAATAATGTGGAGAGAGTGCTCCACATCTGGGTTTATGATCTTTGTAAACGGAGACTTACTAAACTGGGCCGTTCACCAGCAACACACGGTTGCAACTTTGTCAACTGCCGCCAAATTAATTGCATTGAATGATGCACTTAACAACATAAACGTGGTCCTGAGATTAGTGGAAAGCATTTTCTCTGTAACCGACCCAGTGCAAGTGTACAAGGACAACATATCAGTGTCCCGCATTGCATCTGGGGGAGGCCAGAAGCAATCCAGGTCTCTCGCAATCAAATGTTATGCTCTATTAGAAGCTTTCCAACAAAAACTAATTGTCTTTAATGACCTTAGGTCTCCCGATCAACTTGCGGATGTTTTAACAAAAGCTCTTGATCGGAAAACTTATCAGAATATAGTTTTCAGAATCCTCCGAGTAAGTCAACTTTTTGGCTAATTGTCTTCATTGACACAACCCTTTAAAAATTTTTCATTTGGTTTTGGACTGCGGATGGGCGTCGGTCTTTTAGTGCCTATCGTAAACCAAGTGGTCCATAAATTTTGTTTTCACCATTTCACTTCAAAATTTGTATCAATAGGTTCCCCGTCCCTGCTCTGTCTCTCTTACTGACATCAGCATCCCCTACACATATAATCCATTGATTCCAACAATAGTTTTCTTTATTCAAACAAACACGATTTTGTGTTTCTTATATATATTTATGTTTTGTCTAGCTCACGATGATGAGAAATTGATCTCTTCGACCATTTGGTATATTTTAATAATTAATGTTATATGTTATATTTAATAAGACGTGACAATAAAACACAAGGTCAAATGTATACCTTATGTTAGCAATAACACATTCTACAAAATTAATTTATTCACGATATATATGTACCTAACCATGTTTTTAATTGGACAACATTGTATTGAGGTGAGGTTTGATCACTACACAGAAAAGATAAGTACGGACTTCCATCTTGAAAATGTTTATTAACGACGTTAGTACAATGACTGACAAACGGAGAACATTCTCCGTCGAGCAGTGGCGGAAAGAATATTATATTGGCGATCAGTGTCGCCACATGCAAAACGAATAAGTGTAATAGTATGTTACATACAGTGTTAGTCAATGTGGTATTATGTGTTCGTGAGATAGTGAGGGAATCGTATCCCAACACCCCCCTGCGATTCAAAACGGACGAATGAACATATAAGTAAAAATGTGTCACACATTGTATGTATTATTAAAAAAAAACAAAACATAAACAATAAAAATATTAAAATAAGCAATAGCAGTCAAAATTATTACATATAGGTGTCATATAAAATTGTTATATATATATATAAAAATGGTAAAAAAAATATGTCGTTGACTAGTATTATGATGTACAATTAAAATGTGTGTGGATGTATGTGTCAAGTGTTCTATCTTAAATATATCGTGTAATTATTAACATGAGGTATACATTTAACCCTCTGCTATTGTGTCACGTCTTATAAGTATTGTGTGATTTTGATTTAAAAATATATAAATAAAAAATGGCAGGTTGGAGAGATCAATATCCCCTCATCGTCAGCTGTAGAGAAATAATATTATTATATATGTATATGTCCTTATAATTAATCGTGTGGGGCTTTTATATAAATATGCTATTGTGGGAATCAATTGTATATATTGGGGAATGCTGATACCAATAAGAGAGGTAGAGCAGCGACGGGGAACCTATTGAACATTATGATGTGAAGTGTGAAACAACATACGGACTGCTCGGTTTACCATAGGCGCTAAAAAACCAACGCCCATCCGCAGTCCAAAACCAAATATCAAAAATTTTGAGGGTTATGTCAATTAAGACTATTGGCCAAAAAGTTGACTTGTCCAGAGTATTCTCGTAACGATATTTTGGAAGGTTTTCCAATCAAGTGCTATAGTAAGTATATCAGCGACTTGATCAGTTGACCTAATATCATTAAAACTTATAAGTTTGTTTTGGAAGGCTTCCAATACTGCGTAGCATTTGATCGCAAGAAACCTGGAGCATTTCTGGCCTCCCCCCGATGCAATACGAGATGCAGATATATTGTCCTCGTAGATTTGCACTGGGTTGGTTACAGAGAAAACACTCTCAGTGAGTCTCCAGATCACATATACGTTGTCTAGTGCATCATTCAATGCAATTAGTTCGGCTGCAGTTGACGAGGTTGCAACCGAGTTCTGCCGGTGAACAGCCCAATTTAACAAGTCTCCATTAACAAATATCATATAGCCGGTTGTGGAGCACCCTTTCTCCAAGTTATTTATATCTATAGGTGAATCATCTACGTCGGGTGCATACGACGCATCGACAAAAGCCTTAATAAGTGTTTGGTCAGAGTGGAAGACCAGAGAGAAATCCCTTGTGGTTTTAAGGTATCTAATGATACAACGAACATAATTTTTAACTTTACTATTGGAGGATGCCTGAAAACGTGACAAATAATTGACGGCGAAGGCAATATCCGGGTGGGTTAGTCTTGCCACATATAGCAAATTCCCAATCATAGCCCTATATTTGGTATCATCCAATCCATATTTTGGTCTATTTATTTTTAATCCTGTCTCCATAGGTGTGGAAGATGGGTTACATTCCGTCATTCCAAATTTCCGGAGAATTTTATCAATATATCTATTCTGTGTTAATATGATTTGTTTTCTAGAAATATCCCGATTTATTTCAAATCCCACGAAGAAAGTTGGATTATTTTCTATTTTTAGTGTGAAATTGTTATTAAAGGTATTTATTAAGTCTTGTGTCCACTCGTTGTGGTTACTAGCCAACAACATGTCATCCACGTATACTATTAAAAATGCCATTGCACTACTATTATCTTGTTTTATGTATAAACATCTATCTATTTTTGATTGGGTGAATCCAGCTTGAATTATTGTTGAATTCAGTAAGTCGTACCAACTTTTGGAAGACGTTTTCAGTCCATATATAGACTTTATTAATCTTAGGCAATTATTTTCGCCTAGTTGGCATCCTTTAGGGTTTGATATAAATATAGGATATTTTATTTGTGAATTGAGGAACGCAGTTTTTATATCAAACTGTGTTATATTTAAATTATATTTATTTGTAATGGATAATATCCACCTTATCAGCCAATATTGGATCACCGGGGCATATGTTTCAGTTAGAGAATAGTGAGTGAGATCTTTAAACCCTCTTGCAACCAACCTGGCTTTCGGTATGTGAATGCCTTGGTTGTTAGGTTTTGTGGTGAAACACCACTTTGTATCCACTAACCTCACATTTCTCTCCCTTGGGACGACTTCCCAAACGCCCATATCAGATAGTGACTTCAGCTCGTAAGTAATGGCTTGTTGCCATTCTTCCCTAAAAGGGTTGTTTTCAACATCCTCCCATTTTTGAGGAATGTGGTCCTCAATGTAATTTCTACATCTTGATTTAAATAAGTTTAGAATTACAGGAGTTTGTGTTATATTATTATTATCCTGTATTATTTCATTATTATTATTTTTATTATCAATTTGTGTTATATTCCTCGTTTCATCGAATCTGACGTCGCAAGTGACATGCGATTTGTCGTTTAATGGGTCCTTTATACAGTACCCACTATTGGTGTACCCTACAAATATTCCTTTATCGGATCTCTGGGTTAGTTTTGGGTGTTCAATGTTGGTTTTCTTTCTTTTATTTTTTGTGGCCTGCTGCAGACAGACTTCTATAAGAATATGTCTAAAGGCGAGAGACCCAAAAACTCTCATATTAGATAAATTCGGCTTTATACCGTAAAACATTTCGAAAGGGGTCTTATGCTCTTTGTTGGCCCTAGTTGGAATTCTGTTTATAACATAAACAGCTGTCAAAACAACCAAAGACCAAAAACTGAAATCCAGATCGGAGTCGAACAACATGGCTTTTGTTCTTGCCATAATCGTTTGATTCTTCCTTTCGGCCATCGCATTCAACTCTGGTGAATACAGAACGACAGGCTCAAGGTTCACGCCGTTTTCCTCACAAAATTTTTTCATATTCGAATCCAGATACTCCCTAGCATTGTCACATCTTAAGGTGGCTTTGGGATAGTCTGGTAATTTCGATTTTAATTTCATATATAGTTTTTTGAATTCCTCAAACACCATTGACTTTTTCTCAATAGTGGAGATGAAAGTATATTTTGTGGCATGATCCACGAATATCAAAACTTACTTTTCACCATATATTCCTGGTGAGAAGGGGCCCATTGTGTCTGATGAAACGAGTTCAAGTTTTCTTTCTGGCCTGGTACGAGTTCCATTGTGTCCTAGTCTTCTAGAGTTTGCTTTCACACATGTCTCACACAGACTGAATTTGTCATCACGAAATGTAATTCCATTTGGAATACCTCTTGAGACTTTTGTCAAGAATTTTAAATTCTTCCCTGACAGGTGTCCCAATCTCCTATGCCATATCATTTTTTTATCTATTTTTAATTTCTTTATATTCTCGCTTATTTCTTGATTATCGTTTATTATATCATTATTATTTGTTATATTATTATCATTTATACCTACCTCCTCATTCATCTCACTACTACCTTCATTAATTTTATTATTTTGAATATTATTATTATCATATTTGTCATTAGCGTTTATTATATTATTATTATCTAAATTATTATTATTTGTTTTTTCTTGTGTATCATTATTGATATTCTCTCTATTCTCTTCCACTTCCTCCTGACTTTCCTCAATAATTTCCTCTTCTATTTCGTATTCCATCCATTCATCCTGGGAATTTATGTTAGGCATACATGCCAATTTATTCGATCCATTATTATAGGGACATATTTTATTTAAATCATCTTCATTTTCTATAATATTGACCATGGATTCCTGTACAATTTCGTACTTTACCATGTATACCCCCCTTATTTTTGGGGCTAAAAAAATTACTTCGTCCGTCCCGCGGACGTATACATGCACTGCAGAAAAATTTTGGTCTATGCCCAGCGCCCTATTTTCTGTTATTTTAATCCCCAACATAAGGTCTACGTTCAGGGATGGTACGTAATGTACGTTCTTTAATCTTATAACAGTTTGATTCCTCTCTGAATTTTCCACCCTGATAGGATGGCACATTCTAACTCGATAGGCTTTTCCAGCATTATGGGGTTAGACAATTTTGACAAGTCAGATATGACGTGGGCAACAGCTCCACCATCTAACATTATTCTCTTGGTAAGAGGAACGTAATCAGAATCTGATTCATGCTCCGTGTCTTTGGATGTTATTAAATTTATCAATTTATTATTATTTGTGTTATTGTTTGGCTCGTGGCCCTTATACCTGATCATCATTGACCATTGAACATCATGTTCTTTTTTGTTTTTATTATTATTATTATTTTGATTATTTCGTCCGTATCTCGTATTTTGTGCAGGACCATCTAATTTATCTTGGGGTTTTGCACCCTCTTTATTTGACGGACATACTTTAGCTATGTGCCCTTTGCCATGGCACTTGAAACATATTACGTTGTTCGAATTTGGCAAATTATTTTGATTTTGATTATTATTATATTTTCTATTTTCATAATTATTATTATTTTGAGGCGTTTCTGACTTTTGATTATTATTATATGCCATTTTCCCCTGATCTACATTTTGGTTATAGTTCTGATTCCTATTTGTGTTATTATATCTATGATAGTTTCCTCCGTATTGGAATCTCTGATTTTTATTATTATTATTGAAATTACGAAATTTATTGTTAAAATGTCTAGACTTTTTCTCATCATATAATCTATCCGATCTTTCGATCAACATGGCATGGAGTGTTTCGATCGTTTTTTGATCCTGGCTTAATGTATTGAACTCCAGCCTTGTCATGTCATAGTCCATGTTCAAAGATATTAGGAGTTGTTCCATCTCCTCCTGTTTGTCTCAATTTTTACCACAGTCCCTTATTTTTTGGGCTGATCGAGAAAACACATCTAAATAACTTCTCATATTACCATCACTATTAAATTTTAACCTCTGAAAGGTCTGCTTCGCATTAATATATGTAACCTGCGTGCAGCTTTTATACCTTTCATCTAAAACGTTCAGAATCTGATTTATTGTTTTTAAGTCTTTTACTCTTTCATTTAGCTCGTTGTTTAATCCCTGATAAATTAAAGCCTTTCCTTTTTCTTGGTTACAAAAATATGCCATCCTATTAGCCGAACTAGCATTACCAGATTCAGGGTTTAAAAAAATGTTTAGTTCCAGTCCCAAAAACAGCACTTCGGTCTCAACATCATGCATTATCGGGTACAATCCCTCTGCATAGAGTTTTGATACCATTGTGGTCCTCCAGGCATCATAATTTCTCCCATCAAATACCTTTTTTGTGTCGAATCTTGACATTTTATTATTAGATTTTGGGTGTTTGGGAGTTTAGATCCTACCTCAGAAACACGAGAACTTAAGTCTAAGGGGTAACACGGTCTCAACCGTACGATAATGCACAACACGGTCTCAACCGCTCGATTGGGAATGCAAGTTAAATATATTATATTATGATCAATATTTTAAATTAAATCTTACGAAATATATATATTGCCGACGATGAGGTGATCTCTCCGCCGTTGTTTCTGCTTCTTGAGCGGTCAAATTACTGTGATTTTTTTGTCAAAAATGTTCGAAATTAAATTAATGAAAGTCCCAGGTCTTGTTTCAGAATACCGAGGATTCTATCAAACACGTTAAAGTTCAAATTAGTACACAGAGCAAAATTATTTAACAAGTATGAAAAAGATGACTACTGAAAGAAAAACAATTTATCAATCTACATCAAATGAATCGATCTTTTATTGTATGTGAACAGGAAAAAATCTGTCACTTATGTCAATGTTTGAAAAGTGGGTTTTCTATTGTTGGATTTGATAATTCTCATCCAACAAAGATTTCCTCTTTCCTTCAATTCTCAACCAACAAGATAAAATTTGAAGGCTATCGATATCACCTTTCAAGTTTCAACTTTGCTTAATATTTGGTTGAAAATTTACCTGAAATATATTGAAATATAATATTATTTTACTGTAATTTAAATTTTTCAGATTAATTTTGGGCAAAATCACACGAAATATACATTAATTAACTTAAACTTTTTACTTATCTTTAGTTTTTCGTTTCTTTTTTTCGTATTTCTCGATGTTTTTCTTCTGCTACCTCACCCAAATGACACCAATCTGCGACTATTTTTTCTTTGCAGCCTTTGAAATTTCGATCTTCTTTCGCTGTTTCACTTCCTGGAACACAGCATGAACAATTGCCAACCGTTTTTGACTGTATGCACTGGTCTACCGAACCATAGAATCCTCTCGTATCTGATTTGTTTTCTCCAGACTTTTGACTTTGACGTTTTCACAGGCGCCCAAGACTTTACCATTATTTTCATTAATTTCACTTTTATTACACTTTTAATTTATTGATCTATTTTAATTGAACATTTAACTTTTTCAGGATAGTTACTTTAATCACTGAATCGAACTTTTTTGTTCACGAATTTTAACTTTTCCTGCCACTTTGTGTGGAGGTATCACTCGGCACTAAGCCTTTCACTTTGCGTGAAACACGAACTTTCAAATTTTAATAAATTACACGATTATCACAATCACATTTCAATTACCACACTTATTTCTTTTGACCCGCAGCTCTGCTATCATATTGAGGTAAGGTTTGATCACTTTACACAGAAAAGATAAGTACGGACTTCCATCTTGAAAATGTTTATTAACGACGTTAGTACAACGACTGACGAACGGAGAACATTCTTCGTCGAGCAGTGGCGGAAAGAATATTATATTGGCGATCAGTGTCACCACATGCAAAACAAATAAGTGTAATAGTATGTTACATACAGTGTTAGTCAATGTGGTATTATGTGTTCGTGAGGTAGTGAGGGAATCGTATCCCAACACATTGTAACTACTAGTCAATAACAACGTTTTAAATATTTCAATTTCTTTTACCATTTTTGCATATTTTATATATTTTTGTGTACCTATACTTGTTAATTTTGACTGCTTCTAATTATTTTAGCTATTTATATTTTACAGTATTATATCATGCAAATGAAACATTTTATTCATTCGTCTATTTTGAATCGCAGGGGGGTATTGAGATACGATTCCTTCACTCCCTCACAAATACATAAACTCATACCTAACATGTAAAATAATAAACTTGTAACCTTATTATGTTTCATACGTGGCAACACTGATTGCCATCTGAAACCTTTTCTATCACTGATCGAACGTAGGTTGTTTTCTATTCGTCAGTTGTCGCTGTAATGATGAAGTGAATAAATATTTTAACATCAATATTTCGTTTTTCACTGTGTTTGAACTCAAATATCTCATCTCTCCTCAACATAATAAGTTTCAATATAATATGTATATGTATATAAAATGGTAACATGTGAAAAAAATGGTATAATAAATGAGTAATAAACGAATAAAAGAAATATATATATATATATATATATACAGGTAACAATATGATTTATTGCATCGTGTGTCAAATTAAATTCACAAACATGAAATACGAAAATGAAAAAGAAAAAAATTTACAAAGGTATTCGTTATAGAGATATCGATGCATTTCAAACGTTACGTTGTATTGTTTTATCTAAATTCTAAACAAATAATAGTATGAAGGAATAATATACGTTGCTCAGTCACTTTATCTTTTGTATACAGCTATTGTGTTTGAGGTGGCGTTTAACATGTTTATTTTTCGATAAGGCAGGCTATATGGCTAATCTTTTTTGCGGTCGTGTAATGGGATGTAATTAGTTTTATCTTTATTGTATTTATTGTTAAACTTTTCCTTTCATCAGTCGTGTGGGAATTTTTCATATATTTCTCTCACACCGGCTCTAAATTGTATGTAATTCTATTCTTTCATTTATAGGGTTTTGACTTGCTCGATTTTAATGAGGTTTTAATTGTTGGGTTTTCAAGAAAGTCGAGTATCTATTTCTGACAAGAAATTTCTAAAAATTGGTTTTTGTTAGGTATTATTTTCAATAATTGTAGGGGAATTTTTTCAGCAATGTATTTCATGTTATGACTATAATTTGGACTTGGGACAACTTGTACTTTGAAGGAATAATATTTGAAAGGATATATTTTGAAATAAACGATTTTTTCTATGTTATATATATATATTCGTGTTTTCTAATATTTTGACCACAATATTTTCAAATTTGGTTCGATCCAATGATTTGGTCAAAATATCATCCAATTGATTTTCCGAACTTACAGCTCTAAAATATATTATTTTTTCTTCAAGAGCTTCCAAAATCAAATAACACTTAATCATTAGGGCTCTCGATTTCTTTTGACTTCACCCTGAACATATTTTTTGGGTGGAAATATTGTCCTCCATTATATCTACGATTATTTTCTCTCCATAAATTTCAAAATTCATGAATTGTATAACTTTAATAATATCAAGGGTATCAAAAACTGGAATGATCTCTGCTGCGATACTTGTGGAAGCATGGATTGTCTGTTTAGAACAATTCCACTCAATCAAGTCTCCATTGGCAAAGATCATAAATCCAGTTATTGATTTCCCTTTTTGTAAATTATGAATATTAATATTATTATCATCAACCTGAGGAACATACGAAGCATCTATATAAGATTGGATACCATCCCCTTCAGATTTGTATGTTAAAGTATAATTTTTGGTTGTATTGACGTACCTAAATATTCTCCTTACATAATTTTTAAGTGTTTTATTTGAATTATTTTGGAAACGTGAAAATCAATTCACCGGGAAGAGTATAAAGTTAATCTGGCCAAATATAACAACCCTCCTATCATCAACCTGTATTCAGTATCATCTTTTCCACCTTCCACTTTATCTATTTTTAAGCCAGTTTCCATAGGTGTATTCGTATGTTTTATTTCTGATATCCCAAATTTCTTTACCATTTTTTCAATGTGTTTATACTGTGACAAAATTATTGTTTTGTTTTCGATGTCTCTTTTAATTTCAAGACCTACAAAAAATCTTAGATTATTTATTATAGTTATGGTAAAAGATTTTTACATCTGTGAGTTAGAGGCAATTAATATGTCGTCTACATAACTCAAAAAATATATTTTTTCATTATCGTTATTTATTGGATATAAACATCTATCTGCTTTTGTTCTAGAAAAGCCCATATCCTTAATTTTTGTATCCAATAAGTCGTACCACAACTTACTCGAAGTCTTCAATCCATAAATCAATTTCTTTAATTCTAATACTTGATTCAAGTTAATATTTACTCCTTCAGGTCTTCTTACATAAATGGGTTTTATTATTGGGGGGTTTAATTAAGCAGTTTTAACGTCATACTGGACGAGTATTAATTTCTCTTTATTAACTACAGATAGTAACCATCTAATGGTACTTATCGAGGCAACAGGGCCATGGGTTTCAGCAATATTATATTCTGTTCTGTCCTTAAATCCCCTTGCCACCAGTCTAGCTTTAGGTTTTGGATTTCCAAACTCATCATATTTGATAATGAAAATCCATTTGGTGTCTATAAGTTTCTGGCGATCATAATCGACTATTTTCCATACCTTCATATCATCGAGAGAATCAAATTCGTCACTTATGGCCTTGATCCAATCCTCTCTAAATGGGTTTGTATCAATTTCAGCAAAATTATTGGGAACACAATCCTCAATATACGTTTTATTATAGTTTATATTAACATTCATGACTATGGGATTAATTATATGTTCTGGTTCGCTGACACCCTAGAGCGCGTTTTTTTTTTAATAAGGTCGAGGAAGCAGAGTTATCGCAGAGATCAAAGAAAGAGACATTCAGACTCATTTAAGTTGAAGAAATGCAATGTATTTTAAGAAATTCCGTATGAAAAATTATGATTCAAAGATTATCTTACAAGATAAAGTTCATAAATGTAGACCAACCAATATGAGATCAACCTAATGATAATTTAATATTCGTCAGGTGGAATTTCAATGTACCCACAAGATAAAATAAATAAAGTACAAATTATCGAGCCATATTCTAAGTGGTCATTATATTCACTTAACATTGAGGCTATTTAGTTACGTGAGTTCACTCAAGCAACCTCGTAACCAGGCTTAAATTTTACCCTCAAAATTCATACTTCAATGTCAAAAATGACATTTCAAAAATACCAAAACAGTTAAATACACTTAATTTTTCCCTTAACGATTTACTAAAGGTTTATTCAAGTGAAAAATGTGAAGGAAGAGGATTGGTATATGACAATAGTTCTTTACTTCTTACATTCCACTCAATGTGGGACAGTTTCATTATTTTCAGAAAGACTTTTTCATTTAAAAACCCCCACAATAATTACTAATACAAACAGGTACAATCATTTTAATGCCACTATTTTATAACACTTTCCAATCCCTTTTTTAAAATGCAGTATTCTATTGTCGAGAATATTATAATCAGTCGACGATCCAAAGCCTTGAAATGCATTTTATTAATAATAATATCATCGGAGTTTTTCAACAGGTACTGCAACCACTCGGATAAATTACCACCACGTAACTGCAATAAATTATTCCACGTAGAATTTCTCAGGCTGAAAAACATAAAATGAGATTTTACTAAAAATATTTAAAATTTAGAAGATGAATTTTAAAGAAGGCCAGAGGGAAGAAATTTATTTTTTTAAAAACATGATCAGAAAAGCAATGATTACAATCGTATTTTGCAAGCGAAAAGTAGTGCTTATCATTGACGAATGATGTAACCTCAATGAAAAGTGATTTTCCATCAACTTAGAATTGTTATTTTTATGAAAAACCCACTAGCTTGACTTGGTTTCAAACCTGTAACCTCTTCAATACCAAGCTGTCACTATATTAGCTGTGCTACGAACACTAGTTGGGAAAGGTAGTTACAATGGGTATATTTGTTTATTTTGATTATTTTTTCTCTTTAAAATTGCTAGAAATTACAATTAGCAGTTATTAATTGTTCTTTTCCTGTGATTTCGTTGCTTTCTGATCATTAATTTTAAAAAATACCTTCTTCTACAAGGTTTGAAAGTGAGTTTACATGATTCAGAAATTGCTTACTTGCTACACTCATTTCACAAACTTGCACTCGCATGTAAATCTTCACTTTCAAACTTTGGTGTGTCATATACAGTAGCTGCCCCTTAATCCGTTTCAATTGGACCCAGCCTAATCGGAACGGATTAACCAAAAAATGTAATAACTATTTACAAGAAAAATTATGGATATAATTTATTATATGTATTTTGTTAAATTGCAGATTAAAAAATGTAACGACTTGGAAATACGTATAATTATTTTTTTTGAATAAAATCAGTGATTCGAATTTTTCCATTTTTTAATCTGCAATTTAACCAAATGTAATATATTATATCAGCTGTTTTTTTTCCTTGAATAAATCTCCCAATTACCTTTAAAAGTGCAAAAATCAACACAATTTGCCATTATCTTTCTCATTTTTTTTCCCACAAGATTAAATGAGAAATATTTCCGGATTATCCGGGGAAAAATATATAGGAAAAGCCCTTTTTGTTCGGTTCATGGAAATTTTGCCGCTTTATCCAAAAAAATGGTTTAACAGGTGACAAATTAAGCAACACCTACTGAACTATTATTACTATATAAATTTAGACTACAATACTTATAAATTCACTGTTGCATCCTCCTGTAATCTGCTCTTCTGAAACTAATGTTGGTGGTTTGAATCCTGATATCTGAACATTTCATTATTTTTTTTATTTTTTTGACGTGTTCATTTTTAACAACGATTTTCAAGAGCGTTTATGGTTACTATTGAGTATGTAGTTCATTTGTAACATAGGTAGCGGGATCTTTTGGGCAGATGTGGGGCCACTCCATGACATGCCTTGACCAAGGCCCCCCATATTGTCCAAAAGATCCCTACACCAGTAATGTACTCCCATTTACAGGGTCACTGACTTTACACAAGAAACAGAAAAAATGACCAATAGGGCATTTATCGTTTGCTCCCACTACCGGCTTGTTAAAAGAGGGGTTGAATAATATTATTATTTTTTTTTTTGTTGTCTACTTCGCCATTCTTCGCTCTCATTGTTATCATTATTATTACACATACATGCACACATATATGTATAGCCCAAAAATATATCCATGCCTCAATGTTTTTTCTATAAAAAGGAGAAATTTACCAAGTTGGCTTATAATTTTCTTTGGAAAAAATTATATTTCACTTAGGTATATCAAAAAATCAAAATTAGGAGATCTGCTGATCATTTAATGTTGACACAAATAATTGAAAGGCAAGCAGGATACAAATTTTTAATGTTAGGTAAGTACATCCTACAAATAACATTTTGTCCAAAACATCTGAGTAAAAGGGATTAAAAATTAGGTAAGCCTAGCCTAACAAAGTTGAGCAAATGAAGTTTTTCCATGTTTGTAATAATTGTATCAAAAATAAAATTCCTATGTATAGCTTCTATAAATTTAAATTAGATATCAACATGTGTAAGAAGTTTAGCTTAAAAACAAGCTTTTAAACAATACTCTTTTACAATAAAATTATTAATTTTAAATACCCACTCCTAAAGAGACCAGGAGAGCTATTCCACTAACACTTAACATCATTCAGCCATTAATGCCGTTAAAGCAAACTTCAACTAGGAGAATGGTTTTGTGAGATTCTTACAGGACTTTACATCATGTAAAAGTATGTGTAAATGGAATAAGTAGCTGAAATGTCATAATATAAACCGATAAGAATGAACAAATTCTCTACGGGAGTGAATTGTTACAAACATCTTGCAACATTGTGAATACAGGAAAAGACAGAACAAACAGTGAATATTCATTTGGCATAAACACAGCCTTGGTGAAGGACAGTTTATACTCATTCATTTATTCTCTATGATAAAATACTTAGAATTTACTAAAAGAAACACTGTGAAATGGTTTATGATTTATTCTCTAGAAGTTAAAATTTCCAACTTTATAGAATACAGATTAGAGATTAAAGAAAAAAGAAGCGGGTCAGAATCCTGCTCAACTGCAATAAGGCAATGTCATGTGATGCCACAACTGAAAGCAATATCTTACAACGCGCCTTAAAACACATGAAAAGTATTGTGAATAATCAAATTTTTGGTCATAATTACCTTAAAACAAGTGATAGCTACTGATTCAATAGAGGTAAATGAAATTTTAGAAGAGGCTTCAACCAATAAAATAAGCCAAAGATCAACAAATTTGAGCCCTTACAGGCCGAGAGAATCTTTGGTCATTTTATTTAGCTTACTCTATAATTTCATTTATGTTGAACAAGTAGCTGTGTCTTGTTTTAAGACAATTAAAATAAAAAGTTCCTATATTTTCATGCTTTACATGACCATTTAGCCACCCAGTGAGATTACTGATGAGAATTGTGGCATAAACAACATTGCGTTATAAAAGCATATTAAAAGCATGATATTAAAAAATTGCTGGTGTCAAAAAAAAAACAAAAAAAAACAACAATTTCTAAAAAACTTTGAAAATATTCAACTTTAGGAGCTTAAAAACCAAACCTGTATTGTTAATAAAAAAAAATACAAAATGTGGATCCATGGAGGCCATATTATTCTGAATTTACTAAGATTATGTTAAAAGTGTTCTGAAAACGGAAAATATTTTGGACTGTGCTAGGTACCATACTTAGCTCAAAAATGGTTTTCATTAAACGTATCTTTCAATACCAACCTACAAATTTTTATTTCAATCTATGAGGAGATTAAATATTTTTGGTCGGGGTGAAGAAACAATTAATACTTTATCCTAAAATTATATCGACTATTTAGACAAGTTGATGCACTCCCATAGAACCAATGTAATATAAAATGAGCATCAGTCTGTAGTTCGGGTAATTAGCTCTTCAAAGTGAAGAAAATTGAATCACAAACAACCCTAGCCCTTGCTCGGTCAGATAAAATTTTCTGGATGACTTTCTTACGAGAGTGCGTCAATTTGTCTAATTGTCTGTATAACTTTATTTTGTCCCTTCCCCATTCTGTTCAACATCTCAATGTCTTACGGAAACTCAAATAAATGGACTCGATTTTCTTTCTTTTTAAACGCATGCGACAATCTACATATATCTCAATTTCTATGAGGTTTTCTTTTACTGTGACAAGTTAGAGAGAACCGCTCTACTAATTTTCATGATTGAGGTGTTAAAAGAAAGGTCTCGTTATGTAAATTTGCCATCAGAAGAGAAAAATTTCACAATCCTAGGGCCGGTTTTACAGCTCAAGTGCCCTGGTACAATAAAATTTTTGCGCCCCCTCATTTTTTTAATTTTAGCAACCCAGCCCATCACAAAAAATTTTTTTATGAATTTTTATCAGGAGTTTTTACTACATTAAAAATTTATAAGTTTAATTGAATATGCAGTTTTAAAAAAAAAAAAAAAAAGATAAAAATGTGCCACCCGGTACAGTTGTGCCCTTTGCACCCCCCTAAATCCGGCCCTGCACAATCTCCTCTGGGAAAAACTTGTGGATTTTGAACTCCTCAAAAATTTTTTTTGACGTTTTTTCATTCATTAAACATATTTGCCTTACTGTACTAATAAGTCCACAAAATTTCATACTTCTGTATCATGGCTTTTTGAAATACGGAACGCCAAAAAGTTACAAAATTGAAGGGTCAGTATAGGTACTATATATACTGTATACATAGCCCAGTCAAATAATGTTTTGAAAATGAAATGATGGAGAGGAAAGAAAGCCGAGTGGGAGAGTGAGGAAGGGATGAGAGCTATTTTATGTTAATGAGTTGGTTACTATTAGCAAGTGAGTTGTCCTAAGAAAGGTTTTAAGCCTTAGTGGAAGTCTGTAGCTTCCTTGAGTGCAAGTGTTCAGATTTTCCTCCTAGTACATCCCTCATTTCCTTATTGTTTGTAAACTGAAAAATCAAAGGAGAAAACAGAGAAAAACATAAAAAACTGCTCTATCTCTCTTTATCGCTATCTCTCAGGGGTTTTCTTAGGACGAATAAGTCTCATATCAAAAAAGTGCAGCCCGCAGGGAACATCTAGTACAATATTTATTTATTGAGTAGTGATGTATAAGAATTATTGGATTATTATTATTATTTGTATTTCAAGATGAAAAATCCTCAATTTTGATAATTTTTACCTTTTATGAAACTTAAAATGAACAGTTCACAGCAATTTCTCATAATAATAGCTGCATTCCTTCAAATTTAATTCTTGAAATTAATTGTAGGTAGTTAATTTTTGTTTAACGAATAGTTTTCTAGAAGATAAGTACTGAAGCCTCTATGAAAAAAAAACACAATTTTAGAAAATCAACCGACTTACAGTATGCTGGGTGGTTCATTTATTAGGCACACTCCTTTTTTTCCTTTCATTTTTGAGCGTGCGTAATAAATGGACCACCTTTTAGAGGGGTCAATAGTCGAGCGTGCGGCTAGACCAACTTTCTAGGAAGGCAAGAAATTATTCTCAAGAAAGCTGAAGAAAACAAAAAACAAAAAACAAAAAACAAAAAACAAAAAAAAAACGTGACTCGTAAGTTAGGTACCAAAACATTTTTAAATATTTTTATAACGAGAAAAAAATTAAAATTTCATCACTTCAACTTTTTACCAAGGAAGCAAATGACAACGGCCGGGAATAACGTCTCTCCCAGTTAAAAGTTCGCCAATAGTTAAAATAGACAGACAGACGATTTATTTTCAAATACTTACACGCAACAATGATACAAAGGAGCAAGAATATCGATGTGATCTATGTAGGGACTTCCGAAGCTGAAAATGATAAAATGAAGGAATTAAATTGAGCAGATTATTAATTTTTAATTTATTTTGAATAAAATTACGATATAACTTCAAAAATTTAGAACTCTTCAACGGAATGTACTTAAACGCACCTTTTCCCGTTATCGATGAGTAAAATACGAGGCTTTTCGGATAAATCAATAAATTCGTAATGATGGCGATCCCCATTGCTAATTAAAAAATCAAAGATAGATGTATCGATTAAGTCCAAAAATAATTCTTTATTTCTTTCATTGGCGTAAAATTTCGAATTTCGCACGACATTACAATAATGTTCTTCAACTTCCCATCTGAAAAAAATTAAATAAGATTTATTTCATCGAAATGAACTAATTTTTTCTATTTCACAGATTTTCAAAGGCATCTATACCTAGCTATAGAGCTACATCGGTAAGTTCTCCTCCAAGGATGTCGTAGTATTCTCAATTTTAAACTAGAGGGTAAATAATAGATTACTGCTCCTTCTAATATCGTTGAATCCAAGCATAATAAATCTGAAGGACTACAGTAGGGACAAACACCATAAAAACAAGTTTGGTTTCCTAACAAATAATTTAAATTAATAAAAAAAAAAATTTTCGTTGGATTACAAATTATCAACAATTCAACATACCTTGAATGAGAAACGTATCGAGTAACTTTCCATCACATTTTGAAATGATTTCTCTTTGTAAATCAAACTTTCTTGAGACTACAAACGGTACCCTGGGCATATCCAAAAGAATAGAGAGGTAGAAAGCAAGTATTTCTCCATAATGTCGATCCTTACCAGCGTACACAGCGCCAAAAATAATGTCAAAAGGTGAATACCTACAACAAATTAAAAGCATCAACTACTAATAAGCAAGGCAAAGGAATCGAATAGCTATGAAATTTTTTAATATGAAAAAATACTGAAGACTATCACATCGTTGCTGGGTTGAATCTATACTTTCAAACCAGCTTCAGTTTCAGCGTTGTTTTCATTTTTCGGTTACAGAAAATTTGCGCAAAAATACCCCGTACTACTCATAAAAACCGTTTAGAACCTCCATTGAACAAATGGTAATGTAAAATAATTAGCATACAAACCATTTAGGTTTAATTAAGGCACTTATATTGTTTATCATGTGCGCCAGAAGTTTCAGTTGAGTTCCTTTAGGAGCATTTTCGACTTTGAGAATATCACTAGTTTTCAAAATTTCAATTAATTTTACATTTTTAGAATTGAATTCTCCATTATCCTGTCAGAATTACAAAGCAAATGAAATATTTTAATACAAGGAAAATCAAAACGATTTAGATAAAAAAATACTAACTTTTACGTTTTTTACAAACACGTTTAATAAGTGAATGTTTGAAGGTTTCAGTTAGAAAATTATAAGATTAACAGCACATACCAGAGGAATTTTGAAATACGAATTTGGCTCCTGTATGAATCTGAGACATCTTTGAGAAAGATAGGAAAAATCGCCTCGGGTGTAATAAAATGTCTTAAGTTTCCCTTTCAGTTGTAATATCTCATTTGAGACACTGACTGAAAAATTGCCTCTCATACAGTTGGTTCGACCAATTTTCTTCACATTTTCGATGATTTTGTTTTTTTCATCAGGAAAGACTTGTTTCTGCAAAAATAGATGAATAAATCCATAAATTGATAGGACAATAAATAATTTTTTACATCACTTAAGAAAATTATTTCACCAGAATATGAACTGAGGTTCGATTATAATTTAAAGACTCGATGTGATAAAAGAAAAGTAAATTTAATAACCATATAATTATAAGGGACAAAATAAGTAACTTGAATGAACAGGAAGAATGAAACTTTTTCCAGCAATTGTCAATAAACATAAGTCTCGGGAAATGACTGCCAATATCAAAACTTTTTAAAACACTCAACAATATTTAGGCAAATAACTCAACACTAACGTATTCTTAATTGAAATCAATGACAATAATTATAAGTTTAGTATATTTCAAAAATAAAGCAATTAAAAACACTATTATCATTAATTTATAAGAGCTCTGTTTGATAGGATTAAACTATCTATTGGAGGATTCAATAAAACAGTAATTAATCATGAAAAGAATATATTTTGTATGTTCACCATACCAGATACAGAACAGAAGTGAACTCATCTTAACGTGAGTTCCTGACATACAGAATTTACATGATTACGTGAGGTCACACAGAAATATTATAGTACGTATTATTAACTGTAGAGTGTACCAAGGTAGAGACGAGATAGGACCATCATATAGAGCTGGAATTCTAACACTCCCTCCTGGTACTCATCGTAGTTGACATCTTCTTTAATATTCTGCCATCATTGAATTTCGTAGGCTAGCGAAGTAACTTTGTATTCACGTAGAGAAAGTTGTCATTAAGAGAAAATTATTGAAGATAATTACGTACCTAGCACACAGCTGAATATTACTTGAATTATTTTGGTTGAATAATTGTCACTAAGAGTAATTAGTCGTAATAATAATGAACGACATTAAGTTTATTCACAACCAACATATATATGTACATATCACAACATTATTAGATATTATTGAACACATCGATATTTATAGTAGTTAATTATAATGTTGACTAACAGGAACTTTTTCAGCAAAGTGGAACTAACCGTATTTCTTGAGCTTTTATTCACCACGTCTTAATGACATATGATTATTAGACGTTCGGAATGCTATTAAATAAGTGTTGTGGTGGTAGTCATGCAACCTCGCTCACATCATCACCTAACAACACGGTAACACTGAATCATTCTTTTCCCACTTTTAATAAAAAAAAACTAGAAGATTACTCATATTAGTTTCTTGCTTTTTATTCCGTTTCGTTACGATCTCAGTTAAAGTCTGTTAGATGTCAGTAGTTGGTACTACTGCAATCAAGATCTCCCACAGTCAAGTTCTTGTCGTTTTTATCTGTGTCTTTCTTTCTTTCTGTTTTCTGGTCAAGAGGTGACGCTCATTCAACTTTGTTGTTTTCAATATGGCGATACTACATTAATATGTTTCGTTTTTACAATAAATTAGTTTTCTAATATGATAGTGTTCAAGTTTTATTTATGAGATAAATCAAGTAAATTTACATTTAAAACTGAGTTAGTTGCTCATAATTAATTTCTCTTCTAAATATAAAGAAGTCCAATACTTCATTTTGTTGAAATAATTTTATATTGTTATTATGTTGTTGAAGTTTGTGAAATAAAACAAATTCTTTTTCATGTTATATAATTTCGTTCGTTAATTCGTTTTCTTCAAAGTTTGTTCGAAAAACTAATTCGCATCCTCGGCCAAGAAAACTTAATCATCAGATAGGTCTGAGATTAAAGCTTTTCACTTCATAGTAGCATCGCTTTGTGATCGTTTTTTTCATTCTTCCTGAGCAATAATTGTGTAAATTGGGATAATTTACAAAGAACTGGGATAGTTCTTCATCCGCTGAGTTTTGTTTTTGTGCTGAAAACTGAAGAAATCACCGAATAAACGATGATAAATATTGGTCAACTGGTCATCAAAAATTGCAAAATAATTTTCCAAAGCTGAGTTCAACATTCAAAACGATAATCATCGGAGTCATTGGTATGTCAAAACGTCTTTGAAAGGGCAAAAATGGTAATGGTCATCGAGTTCAATCAGTAAATTCAGCCCAAAATCATCAAAATCAAATCATCACCAGATCAAAACTTTGCTGAAAATTGCCAGTATTCCAGTGATTTTCAATAACTTGTTCAACATTGTAATCGGTAATCGTAATTCTATTCAGGTAACAAAGTATCATGATCATTTAATGTCATTTTCTATCGTTCTGTTGTGCCAACTATGTCAAGTTAATACTAAATTTTTCTGAAAATTTTTGCTTCAATCTTGAAAGTGACAAAATACATTCGAGAATATTCGTTTAATTCTTGAATATACATCGAATAGTATCGAAATTGAATTAAAACAAATCGAAATTATTTATTTTTTTTTGAAATTATTTTATTATTTTTGAAATTTTATTTGATAATTTAATTCCACTTTCGTTTTATTGGAATTCTGAATTGATTTTATCGAAATAATCCTATCGAAACTTTAATTTTTATCTTACTAATAAATTATATTACAGAAAGGTCAAACTATTTTGAGCAAAAAAGATTTAAAAAGATTAAGAAAAGCAACTGAAGAAAAGGAAAAAATAACTGATTTTAAAATAATTTGGGGTGAATGTTTAGACAAACAAATTGGTTTCTATTCTACAATTTACTACGAATCCTATAAATTAGATATTCTAGGAAAAATAGTTGAGCACAACAATCATATTTTTATTTCGGATTTTTATACTATAACTAAACAAATTGATGGTTTTATGTGCATAACTAATAATTGTTGGCACAAATATTTAGCATATAGGGCAACTGGAATTGGCATTCAACAATTCTGAAATTGAAACAAGAATAGTAATTTTATTTTTGGTTCTATAAAACATAACTATGAACAATTTCAATTTATAATTTACAAATGAGTACCTGGAATAATTTCAGAAAATTCAATGTTCAGATTTTAGATTGATTATTTTTTAAACTACCATTTATTTAGTTACCAAAATACGGTAAACTGGATCAAATTGAACTACCCTTTGATAAAAATAATGAAAATTTAGCATTCCTTGATGATCTAATTAAAAAAGAAAATAAAGGTTTTGAAATAGCAATAAGTATTAGAAGAGGAATTATTGAAATTAGAAAAACTAAGTCCAGTCAAAGAGAATCAGAGAAATTTACACTGGCTCCAACTACACCAAAAGCTACGAAAACTCCTGATAAAAGTAAAAATAAACCAATTAGAGCTGAAGCTGATTCACCAAATAAAAGTACAATTTCAGATAAAACTAAAAAAACTCCAGTGAGAAAAGAACTTTTTGTGAGTAGTAATCAAGATAGTAAGGATTTACAAACAAAACTAAGTCAATCAGATAGCCTATTAGAAAGTGATATAGAAAATATTGACAGTATGCCTTCTCAAAAAGAAAAAGAAAAAATTAAACCTATTACCTCTGCTGAAACTAAAATTTTTGATGGGAGATTTTATCAACAATGGCGTCAAACAATAAAATATGCAATAAATGGTGCAGAATATTATAGTGTCTGGCAAAAAAATCATGCATCTCGAAATTATTACATTGAAAATTGTGAAAAAGATATATATAATCCACCAATTGAACATAGGTCCTTCTGTGTAATGCAAGATAATGCAAAACATTTTATTTTAAATAAAGTATCTCCCCAAATAGCAATACAAATTCGTAGTTTGAAAACAGTGGATCAAATTTTTGACAAATTAGATTCTGTTTGTGGAGCAATTACTGAGGTTGTAGCTAGTCAATCCTACAGTAAATGGGTTGCTTTTAAATGTAAACCTGGAGGCAATATAAAAGTATATATTCAAAGATTTGAAGAATTATTACGAGAAGTAAGGGATTCAGGAATGACAATAGCACCCCAATAAGAATTAAACCAATTTTACAGTGGTCTATGTCATGATCAAGCTATTCCAAAATCAATTTTTAATGTTTTACCTCAGGAGTAGAAAACCATAGAAAAATTGAAAAGATTAATTATAGAAGATTATGAAAGTAAAAATGAAACAGATTTTTTAAAAAACTTTGGAAATTTTAATGTAAATCATAATAATAACGGCCAAAATTATAAAGGCAATAATAGACAAAATTTTATAGCTAGAAGAAACTTTAATAGGGGATATAATAACAATAATTCTCGTAATAATTATAATGGATTTAGAAATAATAATGGAAGAAACTTTAATAATGGTTCAAATTCAAATTTTAATGGGCAAAGACGTAATAATTATGGTCCTTTTCGAAATAATAGAGGTACTTATCGTCCATATAACAGATCTAATGGTAATAATAATGGATATAATAATAACAATTATCGTGGAAATAATTACAAAAATTATGGGAATAATAGACCCCAGAATTACATTAATAATAGACAACATAATAATGAAGAAGAAGTTAAAACAAATTTAAAATGTTTTGAATGTAATGAAAGAGGACATCTACAAAAAGATTGCCCAAAAATAGCTAAAATTACAAATAACAGAAACCCAAATCAAAATAAGAAAAATAATGAAGGAAATAAAAAAGAACCCAAACTCTTAAATATGGTAATTAAAAAACAAAATAAATTATGTCTACAAAAAAAATTATTATTAGATAGTGGAGCTGAAGTAAACATTACATCTGACCTGAAAAAATTAAGAAATATAAAAAAACTAAAAAAAAACAAGGAAATTTTTAGTTGCAATAAAAGAAAATTATCTTGAGGCAACTCACGTAGGTGAATTATTAATTGTAGTGGAAAATTGTTATGGCAATCAAATAGAAATCAAATTGAGTGAAGTCTTTTATGTCCCAGAACTGGCACTAGATATAATGTCTGGAATAAAAATAACAGAAAATGGAAATTATGGTATCAATCAGAAACAGTTTGAAGCAGATATTTATGAAATTGAGTCAGGAGAAATAATTTTAACAGCAAAAAAAGAATGTGGAGTCTTTTATGTAAAATATGAAATAATTGAAGAAAAAGAAAAAGCAATGCCAATAGTGGAAAATGAAGGGGATGAATGGGATAATTACGAAATTGAGGAAGAAATAGTTGATTCAGAAAATGAATGGGATGAATATGAAATTAGTGAAGAAATAGTAGAAGATGATAATAAAAATTTATCTCAAAATAATAATAAAAAAAAAGATACCCTAATAGATATCCAAAATCAACATGATATCCATACTAGCCAAGAGGCTGAACCTTCACATCAACCAAATGTTATACAAAATGACTCAAATCTCAATGAAATTCCCGAAATATTTAATGATAATAATCATAAAGAAAATATTGATAACTAAAATTCTAATGAACCTAATGTAACCAATAATAATGAAACTGAAATTAATAATTTTTATAAAAATAATGAAAATTCTGATAGGAAAAAATATCTTTGGCATAGTAGATTAGCTCATATTAATGGAAGATACCTAAAAATTTTGCAAAAAATGCAAGTAGGGATACCAATAAACTTAAAATTTAATGATACAGATTCTTTAAATTGTGAAATTTGCAAACTTGCAAATTCAAAAGACTCAGCCACAATAAAAAAAGAAATAGGCCTAATAGAAAATTAGAAATAATATCATCCGATATTATGGGTCCTTTCACAACAGCTATAGGGGGGCAGAAATACGTTCCGACCTTTATAGATCATTTTTCAAAATATACCTTTGTGGTTCCAATAATTGATAGAAGCCAAACCTACAAAAGATTTATTGAATTTACAAAAAGTATGAAAAATAAATTTCCTGATGAACCAATAGCAGTATTAAGAACTGATAATGCAAAAGAATATTTAGTCACTAGATTAAGAAAATTCTGTGAAGATGAAGGTATAGAACTAGACCAAGTCATACCCTATTCACCAGAACTAAATGGCGTGGCGGAATGCCAAAATCAGACAATAATGAAAAGGGTTAGAACAATGTTGATAGAAAGTAGATTAGAAATTGAATTTTGGTCATATGCTGTTCCAACAGCCGCATATATAATCAATAGATTGTCAACTAGGGCTAATGAGGGAAATAAAACTCCTTACAAACTTTTTTTTGAAAGAAAACCCAATATCCAAAATTTAAAAGTATTTGGATGAGTTGCTTATCGTCACATCCCTGTAGAAGTTTGCAAACAAACAGCAACAAAAGCTTTTAAAAGAAAAACAAAAAAAATTGACCCTAAATTAGCTCCTTGTGCCGAAAAAAATTTATTAGTTGGGTACACTAATACGGGATATGCTTTAAGAAATCCTTACACAACTGACACACATAATGCTTGTGATGTCAAATTTGATGAAGAAAAAAATATTATGCATCTTAAAAAAGAAAAATTAATCGTTAAACCAGCAGAATATGTTGAAAATCTGAACCTTACAGAAAACAAAAATTTAGTTGTAAATGTAATAAGCCAAAATAAAATTTATTTTTTAGAGGATCATATACCCAAAAATTTCCATGATATAAAAAACAATCCCTTTAAAAATGAATTGTTGGAAGCCATAAAAGACAAATTTGAATCTATGGATGAATTGAACGTCTGGAAAATAGTACCAAAAGAAAATGATGTAAGCATAGTAGATGCAATATGGATCTTCACTTGTAAAAATGATGAAAATGGTGACATGAAAGCCAAAGCAAGATTAGTTGCTCGTGGCTTTAAAGATAGAAATTAATATAATTTGAATCAAACTTTTGCACCTGTAATTCCTATTTGGTTAATAAGATGGTTATTGTCCACTGCTAACAAATATGAATTAAAACTCCGTCAATTTGATGTAAAAACAGCTTTTTTGAACTCGCCCATCATCAAACCTGTATACATTAGAATTCCGGAAGGTTGTCCTGCAAATAAAGAAAAGCACCTTCTAAAATTAAATAAATCAATCTATGGTCTAAAAACTTCGTCAAGAAGTTGGTTTGACTTATTAGATGGTACTTGTAAAGAAATTGGTTTATCACAATCAAAAATTGATCGATGTTTATATTGCAAATATAATGAAAAAGGAAATTATTTATTCTTTATTATTTATGTACATGATATTCTCGTGACATCCAACTCTGATCAGATGCTCGATGGAATAACACAAAAACGTCAAAACTCATTCACTTTAAAAATAACCAAAAATCCAAAATTCTTTGTGGGTTTTGAAATAAATAGGGATTTAAATAAGAAAACCATTTCATTAAATCAATCAAAATACATTGACAAAATATTAAAAAAATTTAATTTAAATAAGTCCAAACCACATTATACTCCGATGGAGACAAACTTAAAAATTTCCAAACCTGAAAATGGCCAAGACGATACCGAATTTAGGTCTATGATTGGTGCACTCCTATATCTTGCACGAATAACAAGACCTGACATTTTATTTGCCGTAAATTTTCTATCAAGATATCAAACATGCTCAAATGAGCAAATTAAAAATTATGCAAGAAGAGTATTTAAATATGTTAAAAATACCAGAAATTACGTTTTAAAGTTTAATTTAGATGAAAAGGGAATACACTCATATATCGATGCCTCATATGCTCCAGATATAGACAACACAAAAAATATTGAAATTACTGATTTAAATAAAGGCAAAAGCATTACACATAAACAAAGTATTATAGCCACATCATCTACAGCAGCAGAAACAATAGCAGTTTTTGATGCTCTAGAAGATTTAAAAGTTATGTGGTATCTCAAAAAATTTATTTTTAGATTTAGTGAACCAGTAACAATTTTTGAAGACAATATTAGTGCTTTGAGAATTTGCTCGGGAGGTGGCCAAAAAAGGGCAAGAGCATTGATGATTAAGTGCTATTCTATTTTAGAAGCCATAAAAGAAAAAATTATAGAAATCAAATTTGTCAGATCAAAGGATCAATTAGCTGATATCATGACCAAAGCTCTTGATAAAACTAGTTATTTAAATTTAATCAATCAAATTCTTGATATTTCTATTTTCTGAAATTATTCAAGAAAAGAAAATCATTTTTAATTAAACCCATAGGGGGGTAAGTACCCAAGAAAATGTGCTTAATATTTACTCAGTACATAATCATCTTATAATTATTATTGTTAGAAACATATTTTTATTTTTATTGTTTAATATTATTTATTACACTAGAATTGAGATAATATAAAGGTGAAATAAACCTAAATCTCATCTTTATTTTTATTTTTATACTTGTTTCCTATTGTATTTTATACGTCACTCGAAGGTGATAGATGAAACCAAATATGTTAGTATTAGTAAATTTTTAAAAATTTTAACCTTTTCTCTTTTAATTGTTGATTTTTTATAAGTTTTAAAATCTTTATGTTAAGAATAATATGATAACACTTTCACAAATCATTCTAGAAGTTACGTTATATTGTATTTAATTTTATTTTCTATTGCACTTATAGCATTTACGAGTAGCTTGGTCAAACTTATTCGCTTCATTACTTTCTCCTGCAAAATCAAACTTCTTATTAAAATTGCCACTAAGTCTTTTTCTTTTAAAATTCGGATTATTAAATTTAGCTGCCTTAGCCGCAGCTTTGTCTAACTTATAGGTATTATTTCGTTCTTTTAATAACATTTCTTCTTCTAATGCGATGCCTTTAGCTTGTTCATAAGTAATATCACACAGAATTTCACCATTAGGACCAACCTGTTTACGATCTTTACATTGTATTCTAATATTCGGAAATGGAACATGTGATGTGAGGCGGTAAATACGAGGAACAAAAATGAGTAAGAGAGAAGTTTTCACGACAGAATTTATTAGCAGACTAAAAATATAAATTCAAGTAATATACGTAATGGTGAAGCAACAGCATTATCGGTAACAGAAAGTAGAGGAAGCAATTCGTGATGAAAGTGTACATGTGACATATATATATAGATTGACGTGATGATGATGATGAAGAATGAGATGAAGTGGGATTTCGTATCAACACCCCCCTGAAATTTTACCGTTCGAGTTCTTCATCAGTACGATTGCTGAAATTTAATATATTAATTCACATAAAAATAATAAAAAAAAAATTAGATATTGTAATAACATGATGTTTCTGTGAGAATAATAACAAATTATATTATATGTTGGCTTGTTATTCTCACATATCATTTGTTGTGGTAACACTGTTTTAGTATTTTTTGTAATCTGTGATTTTTGTGTTTGAAACCCAACTGTGATTACATTTTTTGTATACCTTCTCGTCGCTCATCAACCATTGATATATTAACATGTCCACTAATATTATGTGGAATAAAAGTTCGTAAAAAGTGAATATTTATTGTTTTATTTATGTGTTCGTAATGTGTGTGTCTAGTCTTTGCTCAGTGTCTTTGTTAGTTTAGGTTCCTTTCTGATATTTTCGTGTAATTCGATCCGTTGGCAGTTCGTATTTTCTCACAGGTTATAGGCCCAGTTACCTGGATGTCAACGTGGTCGCTATTGTTCTAAGTCGTCAAAGTTGTGCTGTCGAATCCTGATTGTAACTCCCAAGTAGTACCATGCCTTCTAATTTATTTCTCATTGTTTGATATGTTCGCTTCTCGCTGTTCCTGTGATCTTGTTCGAGTTGAATCGTTGGTCGGCATATCTGATAGTTGCTGAAATTGCTGTTTTGCGGTGCAACTGATCGTCGTTACCTGTCATCGAGATGGACGTGAGAAAGCAGAATATGATTGAGCCGTTCAATGGGCAGAATGGCCGAACGTGGAAATTTAGGATGGAGCTGCTGTTGGCAAAGGAGTCGCTGGGTAATATAATAATCGATTCTTTGCCGACTGTTCGAAATAGGAGAGATGCCTGGTCCAAGGAGAATGCCAAGGCGATGTTTCTGATTGCGAACAACGTGACCGATGAGTACTTGGAGACGATACAAACTTACACCACCGCGATGGATATGTTCCACGTGCTAACGAACCTGATTGACAACGGCAACGACCAGACGCTGATGGATTTACGAGGTGATTTGTACACAAAACGGTATGTTTCTGGTTCTGATTTGCAGAAGTATCTGCTTGATTTTCGTGCTCGTTGTAGACAATTGACCGAATTGGGAGACCTGACAACCACAAAACAATTCATATTGGTATTGCTGAGATCGCTACCTGCAGAGTTTCATCCGATCAAAGTGGTGTTAGAGGATGCAGAAGTCATCCCCTGCGATGGTGTGTTCATGAAGCTGAACAACTTCCAGCGTGAACTATCTTCGGATAGTAAATCGATGGTTAGAGGTAACTCTCTGAATCCTGCATCGCAAAAACCTTCATCAGTGTCTGTCACTGGTGAGGAGAACATGTTTTTTGGAAACCATAATAACGGACGAAATTCTGGTAATAATAATAATAATAATAATAATCGTTTTAATCGTGGTAGGTCCCAAAATCGTAATACTAATCGTGGTTTTAATCGAGGTAGAAATAATAATCACAATAATAATTTTTGTAATTCATCTTCCAATAATGAAGGTCGAAGCTATAATAATAATAATAATAATCACAATTTGAGCTCACAAAGTAATAGTAATAACTTTAATGGAAATGGTCGTAGTTTTGGTAATGATAGTGGACATTCGAATGTTAAATGCCACTAATGTAATAAGATACGGCATATAGCACGAAATTGCTATGCCAAAAATCGAAATAATAGTAACGATAATTGTAATGGTAATAATAATAACAGTGGAAATCGTTCAAATGACCATGGTTCCAATAGTAGTAATAGTAATAGGAGCTCAGCACAGATGTGTAACGAGAATTTTAATACTGATGACGATTGCTCTGAAGTGGGCTACAGTTTCACAGTGAATAATAATAATAAAATTGATGACTCTTGCAATGCAAAGAAAAATACAAATTTGATACCTCGAACCACATTCGTAGTAGACAGTGGATGCACAATTCACATAATTAACGACATAAATTTGTTCAGTGACTACATAGATTTGATTAAGCCTCATAGTATTTGTGTTGCGAAGAAGGTAGTCTCGCTTTTCATCACATCTGTAGGTACGGTGAAATTGAAATTGTTGAATGGAATCATAATTGAATTAAAAAACGTAAGGTATGCTCGGGAGCTGCCGCAGAATCTGCTTTCAGTGAAACAAATGAGCAAGTCGGGTTTCGATACTCTGTTTAAAGAGGAATCTGTTGATGTCATCCAACGCTGCAGTGGAAAAATCGTGACCACTGGGGTTAGCGTGGACTCAGATCTGTACACGATTGATTTTTTTTAAATGTCAAGTCAATCGTGTAATCTGACGTTGGAGGATGAACCGAGCCCACTGACTGTGTGGCATAGACAGCTTGCTCATCTGAATGTAAACGATGTTAAGTTGTTGTCAAATAGAGGTTTAATACCAAACGTTGACTCCAACCGCGGATTATTATGCGAGCACTGTGTTATGGGGAAATAGAGACAAAAACTGTTCCTGAGGCATGAATGAAAAACTAATAAGCCTCTGGAATTGGTGCATACTGATCTCTGTGGTCCTATAAATCCTCCTGCATATAAAGGAGCGAAATATTTTATGACGTTTATAGATGATTATTCCAACTTTTGTTGTGTGTACCTGCTGACGAGTAAGACGGAAGTGTTTGTTAAATTCAGGGAATATCATGAAATGGTCGCAAATAAATTTGGTTATAATGTAAAAAGACTCCGATGTGATCGCGGCACAGAATATATGAATACAACCTTCCAGTCATATTGTACTGAGAAGGGAATCATTGTCGAACCTACAGTTGGTGGCTGTCCTCAGCAAAATGGAAAGGCTGAAAGGATGAACAGGATGCTGTGTGAGAGGGCAAGGACATTGTAATTCGAGAGTGGTCTTGGTAAGATATATTGGTCGGAAGCCATATTGTGCTCTGCCTATATCGTGAACAGATGCCCCACAAATAAGGATTTTGTCCCTTTTGAAAGGTGGTTCAATGAACAATATGATTATAAAAAGTTGAAAACGTTTGGATGCGACGCATATATGTTGTCGTTCAAACATGACTCTAATAAGTTCAAAAATAAGAGTGAAAAATTGATTATGATAGGTTACTCTCCGTGTGGTTACAAATTATTAGATATAAATGCGAAGGAAGTACGTCTGTCATGGCATGTTGAGTTTTTTGAAAATAAAATAGGTAGTACTAATATAAATAGATATACGAAAGATGACGATATTTTTAAGGAGGTCATAGAATCAAATTTGGAAAATATTGAAGTTGATGGTGACCTGAATTTGGATTGTTTTCCGCAGGAGATGACTGGACGTGATGAGACAGCAAGCAATATATATCTTGCTGAGGATGGCATCCCTTTGACGTTTGAGGAGGCGAGTGCTGCACCGGACAGTCTGATGTGGAGGGAGGCTATTTCTTCTGAAATAAGTGCCCTGAATTCCAATCAGACTTGGCAGGTGACCAAACGTCAAAGGATGCCCCCACCATCACGTGTCGTTGGATTTTTAATAAAAAATATGATGTCAATAATAAAGTTTTGTATAAGGCCAGATTAGTTGCCAGAGGATGTTAACAGAAGAAAGGCTTCAATTTTAATGAAGTGTATGCGCCAGTGGCAAAACTTTCGACTGTTAGGACCCTCTTGGCTGTAAGTAATAAATTAAAATTTCACTTTGAGCAAATTGATATATGTAGTGCTTTCCTGAATGGTACTCTCTTGGAGGATGTATATCTCGAGATACCTGAAGGGATAGAGACAAAAACAAATAGACATGATAATGTCTTAAAACTAAATAGGTCTATTTATGGTCTGAAGCCGTCGCCCAAGGTGTGGAACAAATTGTTCAACGAGTTCCTTGTTGCTCTTAGCTTTGTGCAGAGTACGGTTGATGACAGTTTGTATATATTTAAAAATAAAAACGATGGTACTGTAGTTTATTTACTCACATACGTTGACCAGGTCCTGATTAGTTCTAATAATAAAACGCAAATTACATTAAAAAAAAAGAAATTAATAAAAGATTTAAGTGTAAGGATCTAGGAAAGGTTAAAAAATACCTAGGCTTAAATATTAACCACAATCGTGAAGAGGGCATACTGGAGATTAAACAGAGGAATCTCATTGAGGCTGTTGCTAGGCGGTTTGGTGTTGAAAATTGTGCACCTACCTACACACCTATTGACCCTAAACTCCAATTGGACAGGGATCTCAATGCGTGTGATAGTGTGTTGAATAACGACTACCAGCAGCTCTTGGGATGTCTAATGTACCTAATGCTAGGATCACGGCCTGATATTTGCTTTGCAATATCGTACTTCAGCCAATTCTCCAGCTTTGCCACGGACGAACATTTCAGATACCTAATAAGAGTCCTCAAGTATTTGGTAACCACATAGGACAAAAAATTAATATTTTCAAATGAATGTGATAATAACGGCAACATTTTAGAAACTTATTCTGATGCCGATTGGGGCAACTGTGTCACTACAAGATGGTCTATCTCTGGATATTGTGTCTTTGTCTATGGATTACTGGTGTCCTGGTCCAGCAAGAAGCAGCTAACTGTATCACTATTTAGCATTGAGAGTGAGTTGATTCCAATTTGCAATGCTACCACTGAGTCGATCTGGTTGAAGTATCTGTTAAGTGACTTTTGCATTCAGACTAATGACAGAGCTGTGATTTACGAAGATAACCAGAGTTGTTTGGCTCTTCTGCACTCTGGTAAGTGGAATACTCGCAGATTCACACATATAGACGTAAAGTACCATTTTATGTGCAATCACGTAGATGTAGACTTTAAGTATTCGTACGTTCCAACTTCGTGACAGTTGGGGGACGTTTTTACGAAGGGCTGCCCGAAGCCTAAATTTGATATTTTTTGTAAACTGTTGAAATTAATGTAACTTTTTGTATATGTTTACCATTTATGTTAATATTTTTATGTTGTAATTTTTGTTGTGTTATTGTTGACTTTTGTCATTCTTGTTTTAATGACGTTATTAATTTAGTAAGTTGTTTTGCCAATATTCGACATATTCGTATAATTATAATTTGAGGAGGCGTGTGAGAATAATAACAAATTATATTATACGTTGGCTTGCTATTCTCACATATCATTTGTTGTGGTAACACTGTTTTAATATTTTTTGTAATCTGTGATTTTTGTGTTTGAAACCCAACTGTGATTATATTTTTTGTATACTTCTCGTCGCTCATCAACCGTTGATATATTAACATGTCCACTAATATTATGTGGAATAAAAGTTTGTAAAAAGTGAATATTTATTGTTTTATTTATGTGTTCGTAATGTGTGTGTCTAGTCTTTGCTCAGTGTCTTTGTTAGTTTAGGTTTCTTTCTGATATTTTCGTGTAATTCGATCCGTTGGCAGTTCGTATTTTCTCACAGTTTCAAAAAAATATGGTAACTTTAAGTTTCGAAAATAATTTTTGGTTGCTGTGTTTCGAAAATAATTAAACGAATATAATAAACAATTAAATCACATGCATATGTATAGTATATGTGTATATAAAAATGGTAAATGGTAACCTGTAAAACAATTGTGATTAAAAAAATAAAGATAATAATTGGTAACATGCAAAAAAAAAATTATTTCGTGTATATAAATGACTAATATATGATTCATTGTGGCGTTTGCTCGAATAAATTCTCAATCATTTACGAGGGTGTAGTATGAAAGGAAAGAAAGAAAAAAAATTGAATTGAAAGGAAATAAAATTAACAAAAGGTTTTTAAGATATACGATCGTACATAGGAAATGTTACGTTTTACAATCTTATCAAGTACGTTGGCATGCAATAATATGAAATGATAATATATGATGTCCGTTAACTTTATCTTTTACGTTTCTCTTTGTGTTTGAGGTGGCATTTAACATGTTTATTTTTGTTGGGATACGATTCCCTCACTACCTCACAAACACGGGACATCACATTGACTAACACTGTATGTAACATACTATTACATTTATTCATTTTACTTGTGGCGACACTGATCGCCAATATAATATTCTTTCTGCCACTGCTCGACGGAGAATGTTCTCCGTTTGTCAGTTGTTGTACTAACGTCGTTAATAAACATTTTCAAGATGGAAGTCATATTACAGGATAACAGTAATATAATAGAAACCACTGTAATATTAAATTTATTTAAATCAAGATATAAAAATTATATTGAGGACCACATCCCTCAAAAGTGGGAGGATGTCGAAAACAACCCTTTTAAGGAAGAATTGCAACAGGCCATCACTGACAAGCTGAAGTCACTATCTGATATGGGCGTGTGGGAAGTCGTCCCAAGGGAGAGAAATGTGAGGTTAGTGCATACAAAGTGGTGTTTCACCACAAAACCTAACAACCAAGGCATTCACATACCGAAAGCCAGGTTGGTTGCAAGAGGGTTTAAAGATCTCACTCACTATTCTCTAACTGAAACATATGCCCCGGTGATCCAATATTGGCTGATAAGGTGGATATTATCCATTGCAAATAAATATAATTTAAATATAACACAGTTTGATATAAAAACTGCGTTCCTCAACTCACAAATAAAATATCCTATATATATATATCAAACCCTAAAGGACGCCAACTAGGCAAAAATAATTGCCTAAGATTAATAAAGTCTATATATGGACTGAAAACGTCTTCCAAAAGTTGGTATGACTTACTGAATTCAACAATAATTCAAGCTGGATTCACCCAATCAAAAATAGATAGATGCTTATATATAAAACAAGATAATAGTGGTGCAATGGCATTTTTAATAGTCTACGTGGATGACATGTTGTTGGCTAGTAACCACAACGAGTGGACACAAGACTTAATAAATACCTTTAATAACAATTTCACACTAAAAATAGAAAATAATCCAACTTTCTTCGTTGGATTAGAAATAAATAGGGATATTTCTAGAAAACAAATTATATTAACACAGAATAGATATATTGATAAAATTCCCCGGAAATTTGGAATGATGGAATGTAACCCATCTTCCACACCTATGGAGACAGGATTAAAAATAAATAGACCAAAAAATGGATTGGATGATACCGAATATAGGGCTATGATTGGGAATTTGCTATATGTGGCAAGACTAACCCGCCCGGATATTGCCTTCGCCGTCAATTATTTGTCACGTTTTCAGGCATCCTCCAATAGTGAAGTTAAAAATTATGTTCGTCGTATCATTAGATACCTCAAAACCACAAGGGATTTCTCTCTGGTCTTCTACTCTGACTAAACACATATAAAAGCTTTTGTCGATGCGTCGTATGCACCCAACGTAGACAATTCACCCATAGATATAAATAACTTGGAGAAAGGGTGCTCCACAACCGGTTTCATGATATTTGTTAACAGAGACTTGTTAAATTGGGCCATTCACCGGCAGAACTCGGTTGCAACCTTGTCGACTGCAGCCGAACTAATTGCATTGAATGATGCACTAGACGACATATATGTGATCTGGAGACTTACTGAGAGTGTTTTCAGTGCCATTCTACGAGGACAATATATCTGCGTCTCGTATTGCATCTGGGGGAGGCCAGAAACGCTCCAGGTCTCTTGCGATCAAATGCTACGCAGTATTGGAAGCTTTCCAAAATAAACTTATAAGTTTTAATGATATTAGGTCACCTGATCAAGTCGCCGATATACTTACTAAAGCACTTGATTGGAAAACCTTCCAAAATATCGTTACGAGAATACTCCGGACAAGTCAACTTTTTGGCCAATAGTCTTAATTTACATAACCCTCAAAATTTTTGATATTTGGTTTTGGACTGTGGATGGGCGTTGGTTTTTTAGCGCCTATTGTAAACCGTGCAGTCCATATGTTGTTTCACTCTTCACATCATAATGTTCAATAGGTTCCCCGTCGCTGCTCTACCTCTTTTATTGGTATCAGCATTCCCTAATATACACAATTGATTCCCATAATAGCATATTTATATAAAAACCCCACATAATTAATTATAAGGACATATACATATATAATAATATTATTTCTCTACAGCTGACGATGAGGAGATATTGATCTCTCCAACCTGCCATTTTTATTTATATATTTTTTAAATTAAAATCACACAATACTTATAAGACGTGACACAATAGCAGAGGGTTAAATGTATACCTCATGTTAATAATTACCCGATATATTTAAGATAGAACACATGACACATACTTCCACACACATTTCAATTGTACATCATAATACTAGTCAACGACATATTTTTTTACCATTTATATATATATAACAATTTTATATGACACCTATATGTAATAATTTTGACTGCTATTGCTTATTTTAATATTTTTATTGTTTATATGTTTTGTTTTTTTTTTTGAATAATACATACAATGTGTGACAAATTTTTTTTTACTTATATGTTCGTTCGTCCATTTTGAATCGCAGGGGGGTGTTGGGATACGATTCCCTCACTACCTCACGAACACGGGATGTCACATTGACTAACACTGTATGTAACATACTATTACATTTATTTGTTTTACATGTGGCGACACTGATCGCCAATATAATATTCTTTCCGCCACTGCTCGACGGAGAATGCTCTCCGTTATTATTAGCATTTATAGGGTTTATACTTGCTCGATTTTAATTCTGTTTTCATTGTTGGGTTTGCAGCAAAATCGAGTATCTATTTTTGACAAGTATTTTCGAGTGTATTTTTCTTTTAAGTATAATTTGTGAACAATGTAGGGGTATTTTTCTTGTACAATATGTTTCATGTTTGGACTTAAATATTTGACTTGGTACGACTTGACTTTTTGGACGGGCATTTTCCTTAAATAAATGTATATAATATTATGTGTACAAATTTGTATTTTCGAGAATTTTGACTATTAAATTTTCAAATTTTGTTCTGTCTAAAGATTTTGTAAGTAAATCCGCTAGCTGATTTTCGGAATTGACCGATCTAAAGTGGATTATTTTTTCTTCTATTGCCTCCAAAATTGAGTAGCATTTTATCATTAGGGCTCTCGATTTCTTTTGGCTTCCACCAGAGTAAATTTTTGGAGTTGATATATTATCCTCCATTATGTCCACAGTTATTTTTTCTCCAAAAATTTTGAAATTCATATGTTGTATGACTTTTATTATATCTAGGGTGTCAAAGACTGCTATGATTTCTGCAGCGGTGCTAGATGAAGCATGGATTGTCTGTTTTGAACAATTCCATTGTATCAAATCTCCATTCGCAAAAATCATAAAACCAGTAATTGATTTTCCCTTTTGTAAATTATTTGGGTTTTGTGCCATAAAATAGTTCGTATGGAGTTTTAAAATCTCTATTGGCATTAGTTGATGAACGATTTATTAAATAGGCCGATGTAACGATTGCATATGACCAGTACTTAATGTTGAGATTAGCATCAATGAGCATAGCTCTTACTCTTCTCATGAGTGTCTGGTTTTGCCTTTCGGCTACGCCATTCAACTCTGGGGAATAAGGAACTACGTAATCCATTGTTATACCGTTTTCCTGACAATAATTTACTATTTTTGCATCTGTGTATTCTTTCGCATTGTCGCATCTAATAGTCCCTACGGGAGAATTTGGGAATTTATTTTTCATTGACATTATTATATTTTTAAATTCAGTTGCCACTTGATTTTTTGTTGATATGGACATAAAAAAGTGTATGTGTATTTTGAGTAATGATCGATGAAGATTAAAATATATATCTGATTGGGGATCGATGGTGTGAATGGACCCATTATATCTGAAGATTTATTTCTAATTTTCTTGATGGTTTTGTTCTTAATCCATTATGCCCTAGTCTCGTGTTATTTGCTATGCAGCAGATTTGGCAGTTTTTAAAACATCGTCTGTAAAATTTAAATTTTCTGGAATACCAACAGATAAATTTTTTAATTTTTGTATATACCGTGCATTTAAATGACCCAACCTTCTATGTATGATCATTTTTTTATTTAATATATTATTATTATTATTATTTTGAATATCAGTAATACCATCAGTATCATCATTATTGTTTGATTTTTCATCATTTGGTATATTTTCTGAATTATTATTATTATCAGCCCCCTCAGATGAATCTGTATTTTCATTTGATATGCTATTTTTGTCAGCTTCTTGTATTTCAAGTTCAATTGAAAAATCCTCCCATTGGTTCCCATTTTCTTGGGTTACAGGGCATATTTTTGTAGAACTATCTGATTTTGAATTAAAATTTTCATCATTTTTTTTTTATTTCATTATTATAATTATCCGTATTATAATGGATATAAAATATTTCGTTTTCCTTTGGGGCAGTTATTAGAATTTCCCCACTTTCTATAAAATATATATTAGCACAATTTTTTTATTGATCGATATTTACTGTACCCGTATTTGTAATTTTTATTGCACTAATTATATCAGTATTTAAGTTGGGTACGTAATGTACATCATTTAATTCTATTAATGATTGTATTTTATTGGAATTTTCAATTTTTATGGTCATTTGACCAGTGCGTGTGGCATACAAGAAAGCATTTTTACCAGCACATTGAAGTTTTACAGGGGTGATAAATTTTTTAATATTTCTTAATTTATTTATATCAGATGTTAGGTGTACTTCTGCCGCTCCATCTAAAATTGCTTTGTTTTCTAGATGTGTGTAATTTTCATTTATTTCATTATTTTTAATTAACTTATTCAACATACATTCATTTTGATTAATTGAATATTTTCTTATCATGCAGGACATTTTTACCTGTTGCTCGGGATTCTCTTTTTTATTTATTGTATTATTATTATTTTGGATTGGTTTAGGTGGATAATTATTTTGATTTTTATTAATATTTTCATTATTATTATTTTGTTGGGAATTATTATTATTACAATTTTGGGCTATGTGACCATTTTGACCACATTTGTAACATTTTGGGTTATTTGGGTTATAATTTCTATTATTACCTCTATAATTATTGCCTCGGTAATTTCCATTGTTTCGATAATAATTTCCCCTATAATTGCCATTTCCATTATTATTCGAACTATTATTATTATTTTTTGGTTGTGTATTTGGTTCATTGCCATTTCCATTGTTATTTGTACTATAATTTCGATTGTTGCCTCTATAGTTATTATAATTATTACCCCTATAATTGTTCCGTCTTCTATAATTACCATTGCGACCTCTATAACCATTATTATTACCATTGCCACTATTCCTATAATTATTATTATTATTATTATTGAAATTATTGTTATTATTTTGTTTCTTTAATGTCTGATCTCTAAATTTTTGATCAGCATCTTCTCTCAAAATTTGTTTAAAATTATCGATATTTCGTTCATTAGAGGGTAGATTCTCAAACTGCATTTTTGCCAGGGCTTGTTCATAGCATAGTGCAAGTTGTAGGTTCTCTAATTCTTCCTCCTCACTTACTTCTTTTCCGCTATCTCTTATTTCTGTAACAAGTTCATCCCATTTTTTAAGGAATCCTCTCATATTCGCTTAGGTTGGAATCTGAATTCCATCCACTTAGATTTAGCCATGTTAGCTGTAACTGATGTTTTAGTACCATATATATTATCTAATTTTTTAAACATCATTATGGCTGTGTTACAGTCTCGTATTTGCTACGTAATATCATTAGAAACCCTTTCAAGTACAAATGCTTTGGCATTGTCTTGCATTTTACAGTAGTTTATCATTTCCTTACTGGGCCTAAAATTTAAATCATCAATGTGGGATATATAAGATTGTACATCGTGCTCTCCAAATATGTCATAATAACCAGCACCCCTAATGGCTGAAATAATCATTCGCCTCCAATCCAAGTAATACTTTCCATTGAAAACCTTTCCTAATGGAGCTTGAATGGGTTTAATTTCATTTACATTCGACATATTTTCCTCAATTTTTTTAAAACCAAATAAATTGTCTTCTATATTCGTAAAAGATATATATTTTTTACTTTCTAATATTTCCTTTTCTATATTTCTTATAAGATTTTGTTCTTTTAATTCAATTTTTTCGTAATCTTTTTCAATATTATTAATTTTTTCTTTTTCTTTTTTATCCAGTTTCTTTATTTTTTAATTTTTAATTTATTATTTCAAAAATCTATTTATAAATTTTTTCTCTGATTCCAATGAACTATATATTCGAGATGAAAAGTAATTTAATGTTGAATCAGATATTTTAATATATTTAAATGAGCTAATTTCCTCTATTCTTCCAGAAATGTCTATTGTGAAAGACTCCAATATTACTTCGCCTGTAAAATACGTGTAAAAAGGAAGATTATATGTTTCTAATTTCAAATCCACTACTTTCTCTCCTTCAAACTTTTTCAACAATTCTTCTAATTCCCCTTTCTCAATCTTATACTCTCCTATTTTATTTTCTAATATATTTATTAAAGTTGACATATATTTTATAAGGGGGGAAAAAAATTATTTATTACCACCTCAAATACACAATAAAAATTTAAGAAACGCAAAAAATAATTCAACTAAACATATATTACCTTGACATGAATGAATTTTTTCGTCGATCCATTGTGCAAATTTGTAGTTTATTCTCCGCTTAATTTTGATGTAGGTTGGCTCAAAAATTTGTGGTCTTCGTTGTCGGTGATCTCCTTGAAGACGGGAGCAGAAGATTTCTTCAGGTGGTTCGCTGTATAGTTGGCGGTCCTTTCTGAATTGTAGTTCGTTGACTTTCAGGGTCGGTCATTATTGGATCAGTAACAATTTTGGTAACGTTTTATTTTTTCAACTTCGAAAAAAAATTTTAATTAAAAAATTTGAGTTTAACTTTCTTGTATGCCAGACACTTTTCCTGTATTATTCGTGTAAAAACAATATAAATTTATGCACAACAATGAATCAATTTCAAAAATAAGTCTGTTTTTTATAATTTAATTTTATTCTTCTCTTACTGTTTAACCACAGCGATGGCTACCATGATGTGAGGAGGAAAATACGAGGAATGAAAATGAGTAAGAGAGAAGTTTTCATGACAGAATTTATTAGCAGACTAAAAATATAAATTCTAGTAAAATACGTAATGGTGAAGCAACAGCATTATCGGTAACAGAAAGTAGGGGAAGCAATTCATGATGAGGGTGTACATGTGACATATATATATAGATTGACGTGATGATGATGATGATGAAGAATGAGATGAGGTGGGATTTCCTATCAACAACATGGACTGCTTCCAATACCCCAGAATGGATTAAAAATGTAAATGATTCATTCCCAAAGAGATTTACTATGAAAATAATTGATAACCCAAGATTTTATTTAAGATTCGAAATAATAAGGGATAGAAAAGAAAATACAATAACACTAATACAATCAAGATACATAGAAAAAATTTAAAAAATATATAATCAAAATGAATCAAATTTTATAAACACTCCCATAGAGACGACATCTTTAAAAATTGAAGAAAATAAAAACTGCACAGACGATACAGAATATCGTTCAATGATTGGAGCTCTGTTATATTTGGCTAGAATAACAAGACCCGATATCTCCTTTGCAGTAAATTTCTTCTCAAGATTTCAAATGAAATCAAACTCAAAATTAAAAAATCAGTTTAGACGAATATTTAAATATGTGAATACAACAAAAGAATTTTCAATTAAATTTACCTTAGACAGTAAAGGCATACACTCATTTGTAGATGCTTCATATGCCCCAGATGTTAAAGATCATGAAATTAAAATTTCAAATTTAAATTTAGGGAAGTCCATCTCAGGTTTTTTAATTTACCTAAATGGAGATTTAATTAATTGGAATGTAAGAAGGCAAACAATCGTAGCCACAAGCTCAACTGCCACTGAAATAATTGCCGTATTTAATGATTTAGACGATATACAGGTAACTTTCCTATTGCAAAAAGAAATATTCCAAGAAAATGACCCAGTAAGAATCTTTGAAGATAATATATCAGCTCTTAGAATAATGTCTGGAGAAGCTCAAAAAAGAGCAAGAGCTTTAATGATAAAATGTTATGCCATCACACAGTCAGTAGAGGACAAAGAAATTGAATTTAAAACTGTTGGTATGAATTCACAGTTAGCAGATATGCTAACTAAAAGTATTGACAAACAAAAATTCAGAAATTTAGTTGATAAAATATTAACAACATCAAATTTATCACAGTAAAATTTTCGAACTCTAAATATTTATATGGGAAAATCATTTATTTAAAAGGGAAAAGAAACATAAATATTCGAAGCTCTAAAAATAAGTCAAGTCGCAAATTACTGAATATAATAATCTCTTCCTTTTACAGCATAGTACATGAAAATATAATGTTCGAGAAAAGAAAAGAAAAAATCACAAGTTCAAACAAAATTAATAACATATTATATCTTTTAGGCTAGAAAAATACTTGTTGAAACAAAATTTATTTTCGTGTAGGTATTCATTGTCATCTCTGCAAATTCAATGTTCGAACGAACAGAGACATGAATACAAATCATCGATCATATTATATGACATGATTTCACACGTTTGGTTGATATTAGTTTATCACGTTTTGGAATACCCTTATTCAACAAGTATTAAACAAATTTGAACAAAAAAACTTTTCTCGAACAGGATGGAATATCAAAAAAGACCCACATCGAATACAATACCATAATATAATATGTCGATAAAACTTTAAAAATAAATCGAAACATTTATTACAATCGAATAATAATCTAGTCATTTTTATAATTTTATGTAATTTATTTTATTTATTTTGTTTGGGAAATGAACATATATGTACAAAAATACGATAATCAAAAATTAATTCATTTATAATATTCGTTCTCGCGATACTTCATGTTCGCTCGTTTTGTTGGACTGTGGGGGGGTGTTGTTCTACACTCCAACGACACTCGCTTACTAACCTTTAGCGCAACTACTTTCAACAACGTAAACTAACACTTTCAGGTTGTGCAAACAAACATGACTTTTTTCATTCGTTCACCCAAGAACACTGAAACTCATTTCCCACTCAAACATTAATCACGTAATGGAGGAAGATTGTTCATCTTCCTCAAACTTGTAATTTATACTTTCGATCATTGAATTATAGTATCTCTAACTAATCTATTTCTTTCCTTGGAAGTCAACCTCATTTCAAGAATAGAAATTATGAAATTTTAATTTAATACCATAGAAAATGCTTAAATATAATTAATTCAGTTCAACCTCAAATTTCAGCAATATTTTACTGTTTTACAAATCCATATCATACCCAACCCGACTAACTTCATCTTACATTTTCTAACATCATTCTTATCACAAATAGCAGTCCATGTTAATTCTGTATAGTCAAAGCTTTGACTATATAGCTTAATAGATTGCTAGAACTGATAAAATCTTGAAGCTAAACAATGCAGGCGTTACTTTTCGAAAAAGGTACTTTGTGTGAAAACTGAATTTGTATTGAGTTATATTTTTATGACTCCTAACAATATATGCAGATACTAGTGAAATATTAGAACGCTATACCAATTTATTGTCTGAAATTAATGAGTAAAACGTTCGAATAATGATTTAAATTAATTGATTTAAATTAATCGACGAACTCTTCAGAATAGCTCTGTTTGATAGGATTACACTAACTTACACCAACCTACACCAGTAGGGATATTCCACAAATATTCAAGTAAAACTCGGCGCAAAGTCATATAACATTCCTACATTTGTGGAATTGCCCTCCTGGTGTAGGCTAGTGTAAGTTGGTGTAGTCCTATCAACCAGAGCTATTGTGAAAATGTAAGTTTTGGACAGAGTTCCTTTTTTCTTGAAAAGTTTGAAGTAAGGTTTTCTTAAACTGAAAAATTTGGCTGTTAGGTAAATAGTTTCATCGTTCACTGATTTATTATCCGAAAAAAACTTCTTGAACTACCGTAAGAACTTGAGCAAGTCCTAAATGAGCTAAAATACGTTTTTTGAGTGAAAATTTATTTTGTTTTATTTGATCAGAGAAAAAGTTTTTCGAAGTTAGAATAAATTTCAGATGATATGAACATTAATGAAAATAAACAATTGGATGATATTAATGAAAATTTGGCTTTTATTTTGTCATTTTTTGTTTTTAAATTGCCTGAAATAAGTTGTTATTGTAAAAGATTCAAGTAGGTACATTATTTGTCCTATCAAGGTTTGAAGTGATTAGAAATCTTTATATTTAAAACTGTTGAGGAGAGATGAGATCTTTAAATACAAACACAGTGAAAAAGAAACGATGATTCAAAATATTTATTCATGACATCGTGGCAATGACGACTGACAAACGGAGAACAACCTCCGTCAATCAGAGATGGAAAAACAGTCAAGTCAGCAACCAGTGTCGCCACATATAAAAAGTAGAAAAGTTACATGTACGTCATTTACAGTTTAGGTATAAGTTCATACCAGTATATTGTGAGGGAGTGAGGGAATCGTATTTGAAGTGAGGTTGAAATCCAAGGAAAGGAACAAGTTAGTTAGAGATACTTTAATGCAATGATTGAAGATATAAATTATAAGTTTGAGGAAGATGAACGATCTCCCTCCATTACGAGATTACAGTTTGAGTGGAAAACGAGTTTCAGCGTTCTTGGGTGAACGAACAAAAAAAGTCGTGTTTGTTCGCACAACCTGAAAGTGTTAGTTTACGTTGTCAAAGATAGTAGCGCTAACGGTTAGTGAGCGAGTGTAGGTGGAGTGTAGAACAACACCCCCCCACAGTCTAACGAAACGAGCGAACATGATTTATCGTGAGAACGAAAATTTGAATTATAATATTATTACACTTTTATATTCATTTCCCAAACAAAAATAATTAAAACAAATTACATAAAATTAAATTAAAAATGAACAATGACTAGATTACAACATATATTTCGATGTATCTTCGAAATTATTTATCGACATATTATATTACGCTAACGGATTTCGATTCAGATATTTTTCGATCTTTCATGTTGTTCGAGAAAAATTTTGTTCAATTTTGTTTAGTACTTGTTGAATAAGGGTGTTCCGAAATGTGATAAACTAATATCAACTAAACGTGTGAAATCATGTCTATGATTTGTATTCAAATCTCTGTTCATTCAAAAGCTGAATTTGCAGAGATGACAATGAATACTTACATGAAAATAAATTTTGTTTCAACAAGTATTATTTGGCCTAAAAAATATATTATATTATTAATTTTGTTTGAACATGTGATTTTTCTTTTTCTCGAACATTATATTTTTCATGTTCTATATTACAAAAGGCGAGATTATTGTATTCAGTGATTCTTGACTTGACATATAATTAACTTTGAGTTTTTAAATTTCTTCCCCTTTTAAAATAAACGATTTTTCCATATGATTATTGGGAATTTAATAAATTTTATTGTGAGAGGTTCGATGTTGTTAATATTTTATCGACTAGATTTCTAAATTTTTGTTTTTTGAGACTTTTTGTTAGCATATCTGCTAATTGCGAATTTGTACCCACAGTTTTGAATTCAATTTCTTTATCTTCTACTGATTGTGTAATGGCATAACATTTTATCATTGAGGCCCTTGCTTGTTTTTGAGCTCCTCCCGACATTATTCTGAGGGCTGAAATATTATCTTTGAAAATTCTTACTGGGTCATTTTCTTGGAATATTTCTTTTTGTAGAAGGAATGTGACTTGTATATCGTCCAAGGCATCAAATACCGCAATAATTTTAGCAGCAGTTGAGTTGTAGCTACGATTGTCTGTCTTCTTACATTCCAATTAATTAGATCCCCATTTAAATATATTAAAAATCCTGATATCGATTTTCCTAGATTTAAATTTGATATTTTTATTTCATGATCTTTTACATCTGGGGCATAAGATGCATCAACGAAAGAGTGTATGCCTTTACTATCCGATGTGAATTTAATTGAGAATTCTTTTGTGGTGTTTACATATTTAAATATTCTTCTCACATGATTTTTTAGTTTAGAATTTGATTTCGTTTGGAACCTTGAGAAAAAGTTCACTGCAAACGAAATATCTGGTCTTGTTATTCTAGCTAGATATAATAGGGCTCCAATCATTGAGCGATATTCTGTATCATCTGTACAATTTTCATCTTCTTCAATTTTTAAGGATGTTTCTATGGGTGTATTTATGAAATTTGATTCATTTTGATTATATTTTTTTTAAATTTTTTCTATATATCGTGATTGTATTAGAGTTATGGTATTTTCTTTTCTATCTCTAATAATCTCAAATCCTAAATAAAATCTTGGATTATCAATAATTTTCATGGTAAATCTTTTTTTAAACGAATTGTTTACATTTTTAATCCATTTGGTGGTATTTGACGCTATTAATATGTCGTCAACGTATGTGATCATAAGAATTATTTTTTCAATTGATTTTTTGAAATATAAACATTTGTCGCTTTTGGATCTTTCAAAGTTCATTTTCAAAATGTATTCATTTATTAAGTTGTACCATGATTTAGACGATGTTTTTAGGCCATAAATAGATTTTTTTAGTCTTAATAATTTATTGCTTTCCATTAATAGGCCTTTTAGGGGTTTTAAATATATGAGGACAATTGCAGTTGAATTTAGATACGCCGTTTTTACATCATATTGAACCATTTCTAGGTCATATTTATTGACTATCGATAGGAACCATCTTACCAACCAAATCGGGATCACAGGGGCAAATACCTGTCCCAACTCATATTCAGTTCTATCCTTGAAACCCCTCGCAACTAATCTTGCTTTCGTTTGATGGTATCCTTCATCATTTGGTTTTGTCACAAGTAGTCTACATCTTCCCACACATCCATTTCCCCCAGTGAAATAAATTCATCTTCAATAGCTTTCATCCATTCCTTTCTAAATGGATTATTTTTAACATCCTTATAGCATGTTGGTATACAATCTTCGATCCATCTATTATCTATAGTTTTTGTAATATTAAAAGTATTTATATTGGCTAGGTTTTTTACAAAATTTGCTGGTTTAAGTACCAGTTCTTGTTCACAATTTTTTAAATTTGATATATTTTTGTTTTCGTTAAATTTGGCATCACAAGATATATTGAATTTATTTGAAAAAGGGTCTCTAATGCAATATCCCGTAGTGGTATATCCCATGAGTATACCTTTTTCTCCCCTTGGTGCAAATTTTGGGTCAATTTTTTGTTCATTTCTATTTTTTGATTTAGTTGCATTTTGTTGTCGAACTTCTAATGGAATATGCCTATAAACTAATGATACAAAAATTTTTAAATTATCTAAGTTGTGTTTTTTACCAAAAAAAATTTCATATGGAGTTTTGTACTCTGAATTTACTCTTGTTGGTGATCTGTTTATCAAATATGCGGCTGTAGCTATTGCATGTGCCCAATATTTAATATCCAGATAACCATCAATTAGTAAACTTCTTACTCTTTTCATTAAAGTTTGATTTTGTCGTTCAGCAATTCCATTTAGTTCTGGTGAGTAAGGAACTACATTTTCTATTTGTACTCCATTTTCTTCACACAATTTTACTAATTTTTGATCTGTATATTCCTTTGCATTGTCGCACCTTATTTGACTTATTGGTGTTTCAGGGAATTTGTTTTTCATTGAGAGAAAAATATTTTTAAATTCAGTAAATACTTGACTTTTATTTGATATTGGTATTACGAAGGTGTATTTGCTATAATTATCAATGAATGTTAATATGTATTTTTGGTTAGCTATTGTGGGTGTGAATGGTCCCATAATATCGGAAGATATAATTTCCAGTCTCCTTTGATTTTTATTTCTAACATTATTATGACCTAGACGTTGACTATTTGCTATTTTGCAAATTTCACAATTTATGAAATCATCATCTTTAAAAATAATTGTCTTTGGAATTCCTATTGTGACTTTATGTAAGTATCTCATGTATTTTCCATTTAAGTGACCTAAACGTCTATGCCAAATCATTTTTTTATGATTATTTGTATTATTTTGGATTATTTCTAACGAATTATCTGAAATATTATTTTTTATTTTATTTTATTATTATTATTACTATTATCCTCATTATTATTTTCAGTAGTAATATTATTATTTTCATTATTTTCTTCTAAACTATTATTATTATGTTCTTCTTCCTCGTCTTCTATTTCTAATTTGACAGAAAAAGAATCCCATTCATCGTCATCTTGATTTTGAGTGACGGGCATACATTTTTTTGGTATATTTATGTAATCATAATTTACTTGAAAGACACCATCGATTTTATAAGATGTAAATAAAATGTCTCCTGTTTCTATGAAGTACGTTTGTATTTTTTCTTTTCCCTGGTCCATATGTAGAATTCCAGATTCTGTCACTTTAATCCCAGACATAATATCTAATGATAGATCCGGCACATAATGTACTTCCAATAATTCAATTGCGGTTTGGATTTTATTTTCATTTTCTACTAATATTCTCATATTTCCCATATGTGTGGCATAAAAATACGTATCTTTAAGTGCACACTGTAATTTTACTGGAATTTAAAATTTGGTTACATTAATTAACTTTTCCATATTTGATGTGAGATGGACTTCCACCCCCCCCCCATCAAGTAACATTTTTTTTTAAGTGTATATAATTTTCATTTTTTGTATTGTCTTTAATTAATTTTTTTAAGAGCCAATCTTCATTATTATTGTATTTTTTTACCATGTATGACAATTTAATTGGTCTCTCCTCCTCTTTTTTATCTTTATTTTTTTGTTTTTCTTTATTCTTGTGAGAATAATGGCAAATTATAATATTCGATAGCCACTTATTCTCGCACATCACATGCTGTGGTAACACTGTTTCTGTTGTTGTTGTTTTATCTGTGATATTTGTGTTTTGTAACTCAGCTGTGATTATATTTTTGTGTGCCTTCTTGTCGCTCATCTCTCGTCGATGAAATAACATGTATGTCATCATGGTGTTTAAATAAAAATTCGTGAAACATTCAAAGTATCTAGTCTTCTCTTTTATATGTCGTAATGTGTGCTTCTAGTCATCGTTTCTTTAATTCGTCGTTCTAAGTTCTTCATCATCGTAGTTCGTGTATGGTGATCCGTTGAGAATTACACCGTTTTTTCTCACAGGTTATGGGCCCAGGTACCTGATTGTCAACGTGGTCGCCATTGTCCTTAGTATGCAGAGTTGTGCTGTCGAATCCTGTTCATCACTCCCAAGTAGTACCATGCCTTGTTTGTAACCGTTTTTTCTTTTAAAAGTGTTCGTATTTATTTTTCGATGTTCCTGGAATCTCGTTCGTGTTTATTCGTTGGTCGACGTATCTGAAAGGTTGCTGAAGTCGCTGATTCGCGGTGCAACTGATCGTCGTAGCCTGATCACGAGATGGACATTCGAAAACAGAATACTATCGAGCCGTTCAATGGGCAGAATGGTCGAACATGGAAATTCAGGATGGAGCTGTTGTTAGCAAAGGAATCTTTGGGTAACATAATCTTTGATTCTTTGCCAACTGTTCGAAATAGGGGAGATGCATGGTCGAAGGAGAATGCTAAGGCGATGTTCCTGATAGCCAACAACGTGACGGACGAATACCTCGAAATCATCCAGACCTACACAACCGCGAAGGAGATGTTTAACGCGCTGACGAACCTGATTGATAGCGGAAATGACAGGACGCTAATGGATTTGCGAGCTGAGCTGTATACAAAACGGTATGTTTCTGGTTCTGACTTACAAAAGTATTTACTTGATTTTCGTGCCCGCTGTAGACGATTGACCGAGTTGGGGGACCTGACTACCACCAAACAATTTGTACTGGTATTGCTACGTTCGCTGCCAGCGGAGTTTCGTCCTATCAAAGTGGTGTTAGAGGATGGTGAAGTCGTAACCTGGGATGGCGTGTTCATGAGGTTGAACAACTTTCAACGTGAACTGTCCCTGGATAGTAAATCGACGTTGAGAAGTAATTCTCAATATTCAGCTCCTCAAAAACCTTCATCGGTGGTGGCCACTGGTGAAGAGAACGTATTTTTTGGCAACACCACGAATGGTGGACGAAATTTCGGTAATAATAACAATAATAATAATAGTAATAATCGTTTCAGTCGTGGTAGGTCTCAACATCGGGGAAACAATCGTGGTTATAATCGTGGCGGAAGTAATAATAACTTTAATAATAACCGGAATTTAAATGCACAGAGCAATATTAATAATAATAATAATGGGAATAATAATTCAAATGGACATGGTCGGAATTTTGGGAATGACAATGGGCATTCGAATATAAAATGCCATTTCTGTAACAAAATCGGTCACATAGCACGTAATTGCTATGCAAAAAATAGAAATAATAATAGTACGGATAATTGTAATAACGTTAATAATAATAATGGAAATCGTACTAACGACCATGGTACCAATAATAATAACAATAATAATAATCGTAACTCAGCACAAATGTGCAATGATAATTTTAATTCAAATGACAATCGCTCTGAAGATGGTTACAGCTTTACACTGCAGAATAATAATAATAATAAAATAAATGATTTTGTTGATGCTAAAAATGATGTAAATTCGATGCACCGTACCACTTTCGTAGTGGATAGTGGATGCACAATTCACTTGATAAATGATATAAGTCTGTTCAGTGACTATTTAGATTTGATAAAACCCTACAGTATCTGTGTCGCGAAGAAAGGAGTCTCGCTTGCTGTCACGTCAGTCGGTACCGTAAAATTAAAATTGTTGAATGGCATCGCAATAGAACTAAAAAATGTAAGGTATGCTCGGGAGCTGCCACAGAATCTGCTGTCCGTTAAGCGCATGAGCAAGTCGGGTTTCGACACTCTGTTTCGAGAGGAGTCTGTTGAGGTCATCCAACGCTGCAGTGGTAAAATCGTGACCACTGGTGTGAGCGTTGACTCGGATTTGTACACGATTGATTTTTTGAAAATACCAAATCACTCGTGCAATCTGATGTCTGAAGATGAACCTAGTCCACTGACTGTGTGGCACCGTCGACTTGCTCATTTGAATGTAAACGATGTAAGGTTATTGTCAACTAGGGGTTTGATACCAAATGTTGACACTAACCGCGGATTGCTGTGTGAGCCCTGTGTTATGGGCAAACAGAAACGGAAACCGTTCCTGAGGCACGAACGAAAAACAAGTAGGCCTTTGGAACTGATACATACCGATCTGTGTGGCCCGATAAATCCTCCGTCATATAATGGAGTGAAGTATTTTATGACCTTTATCGATGACTACTCAAATTTTTGCTGTGTGTACCTATTGACGAGTAAGACAGAAGCCTTTTCGAAATTTAAAATTTATCATGAGATGGTAGCAAATAAATTCGGCTACAATATTAAAAGACTCAGGTGCGATCGAGGCACAGAATACTTAAACACGAATTTTCAATCATATTGTAACGAAAAAGGGATTGTTGTCGAACCCACTGTTGGTGGCTGCCCTCAGCAAAATGGAAAGGCTGAGAGGATGAACAGGACACTGTGTGAAAGGGCAAGGACATTGTTGTTCGAGAGCGGTCTTGAAAAGATATATTGGACAGAAGCCATATTGTGCTCTGTATATATTGTGAACCATTGCCCTACAAATAAAGATTTTGTTCCTTATGAAAGATGGTTTAATGAACAGTTTGATTATAATAAATTACGGACGTTTGGATGTGACGCTTATATGCTGTCCTTCAAACATGACTCAAATAAATTTAAAAATAAAAGCGAGAAACTTGTAATGGTCGGTTATTCCCCCTGCGGCTACAGACTACTCAATGTGACTACTAAGGAGGTACGTTTGTCACGTGATGTCGAGTTTTTTGAAAGTAAAATAGGTGCCAAGGATTCTAGTAAATATAATAATAATGATGGTATTTTTGTAGAGGTCACCGAATCAAATCTTGAGAACATTGAAGTTGATGGTGACGTAAATTTGGACTGTCTGTCAGGTGCAACGGCTGATTGTGATGGGACTGCAGGAAATATTTACCTAGCGGAGGACGGCATCCCCTTGACGTTTGAGGAGGCGAATGGTGCACCGGATGGTCTGATGTGGAGGGAGGCTATCTCTTCGGAAATCAGTGCCCTGAATTCAAATCAGACCTGGTGGGTGACCAAACGTCCAAGGGACGCTCCTACCATCACATGTCGTTGGGTATTTAATAAAAAATACGATATGAATAATGAGGTACTCTATAAGGCAAGACTGGTCGCCAGAGGATGTCAACAGAAAAAAGGCTTCAACTTTAATGAAGTTTACGCGCCGGTGGCAAAGCTTTCGACTGTGAGGACTCTCTTGGCTATCAGTAATAAAATGAAATTTTATATAGAGCAAATAGATATTTGCAGTGCCTTTTTAAATGGAATTCTGTCTGAAGACGTGTACCTCGAAATACCTGAGGGAATTGAAACAAAAATAGATAGGAAAAAGAATGTTTTGAAGTTGAATAAATCTATATATGGTCTGAAGCAGTCGCCTAAAGTTTGGAATACGTTATTTAACGAGTTTCTGGTTGCTCTTGGTTTTGAGCAGAGTAAGGCTGATGACTGCTTGTATATTTATAAAAGTAGGACTGACAACACGGTCGTCTACTTGCTCACTTACGTTGACGACGTCCTCATTAGCTCCAATAATAAGGCAAAAATTGCTTTTTTCAAAAATGAAATAAATAAACGTTTTAAATGTAAGGATCTTGGAGAGGTCAAAAAATATTTGGGTCTGAATATTAGCTACGATCGGGAGAAGGCCATGCTGGAGATTGAGCAGAGGGCTCTCATCGAGTCTGTTGCTAGACGTTTTGGTGTTGAAAATTGCTCACCAACCTTCACACCCATTGACCCCGGACTCCAACTGGACAGGGACCTCAATGCGTGTGATAGTGTTTTGAATAACCGGTATCAACAGCTCGTGGGATGTTTAATGTACTTAATGTTAGGATCACGGCCCGATATTTGCTTTGCAATATCTTACTTCAGCCAATTCTCCAGCTGTGCCACGGATGAGCATTACAAGTATCTTCTGCGAGTTCTGAAATACCTGATAACCACCAAGGACAAAAAATTAATTTTTCTACATGATAATAAGAGTAACGGCAGTATATTGGAAATATATTCCGATGCCGATTGGGGCAACTGCGTTAATACAAGACGGTCGGTTACCGGATACTGTGCCTTTGTCTACGGGTCACTGGTGTCCTGGTCAAGCAAGAAGCAGCCAACAGTGGCTTTATCTAGTACAGAAAGTGAATTGATCGCAATATGCGATGCTACCACTGAGTCCATATGGCTGAAATATCTACTAGGTGATTTTTGCATCCAAGTTGCTGATAGGGCTGTAATCTATGAGGATAATCAGAGCTGTCTGTCTCTGTTGCACTCCGGCAAGTGGAATACCCGTAGGTCAAAACATATAGACGTAAAATACCGTTTTATATGCAGTCATGTAGATGTAGAATTTAGATACTTATACGTGCCAACTTCGCGACAATTGGCTGATATGTTCACGAAGGGCTGCCCGAGGCCCAAATTTACCGAATTTTGTAGACTGATAAATTTAACGTAACTTTTTGTTTATGTATACCATTTTTTGTTTGTATGTTAATGTTGTTGTTTGTGACCACATGTTTATGTTTAATCGTTTGTTGACTTTTTGTCATTATGTATCGAAATGACAGTATTAGATTAATAACGTTATTTTTATTGTTACCTTTTTTAAAAATCTTAATCGAATATATATAATTTGAGGAGGCGTGTGAGAATAATGGCAAATTATAATATTCGATAGCCACTTATTCTCGCACATCACATGCTGTGGTAACACTGTTTCTGTTGTTGTTGTTTTATCTGTGATATTTGTGTTTTGTAACTCAGCTGTGATTATATTTTTGTGTGCCTTCTTGTCGCTCATCTCTCGTCGATGAAATAACATGTATGTCATCATGGTGTTTAAATAAAAATTCGTGAAACATTCAAAGTATCTAGTCTTCTCTTTTATATGTCGTAATGTGTGCTTCTAGTCATCGTTTCTTTAATTCGTCGTTCTAAGTTCTTCATCATCGTAGTTCGTGTATGGTGATCCGTTGAGAATTCCACCGTTTTTTCTCACAATTCTGTTCCTTATTTTCTGGCTTATAATCAGGGCATTTATTTTTATAATGTCCCGTTTGGTTACATATAAAACATCTTTCTTCTTTATTATTTTTTCTAGGTGATTGATCATTATTTCTATTATTATTTTGATTTTTATTATAATTATTTTGATTATTATGATTATTATTTTCATTTCTTGAGTTATTGTTTCTATAGTTATTGTTATTGTTATTTCCATTATTATTGCCGTTTGTATTATTATTTCGTCTATAATTATTATTTCTATTCCATCTATTGTCTTTATTATTATTATAATTCGTATTATTATTTGCGATCAGGAACATCGCCTTCGCATTTTCCTTCGACCAAGTATCTCCCCTATTACGAACAGTTGGTAAAGAATCAGTTATTATATTACCCTAAGATTCCTTCGCCAACAACAGCTCCATCCGGAACTTCCAGGTTCTGCCATTTCACCCATTAAACGGTTCAATATTATTCAGCTTTCTAACTTCCATCTCAAAAACAGGTAACGATGATCAGTTGCACCGCAAACAGCAATTTCAGCAACTATCAGATGCGCCGACCAACGAATCAACTCGAACGAGATTACAGGAACAGTGAGAAGCGAACATATTAAAAGAGGAAAAATAAATTAGCAGACATGGTTACTACTTGGCAGAAGCGATCAGGATTCGACAGCACAACATTGACGAATTATAACAATGGCGACCACGTTGACATCCAGGTAACTGGGCCCATAACCTGTGAAGAAATAGGAATTATCAACTGGTCCAGCCAGACGAAAATGACGACGAAAGACTTTAACTGCACGATAACATTGAAAGAAGATCAGACACACATATTACGAACACATAAATAAAACACCAAATATTCACTTTTCACGAACTTTTATTTTCACACAAGATGGTGAAGATGTTAATTCATCAACGTTTGATGAGTGACAAGAGGCACACAAAAATATAGTATCACAGTTGGGTTTCGAACATAAAATCACAGATTACAAATAAGACTAAAAACAGTGTTACCACAACATATGATATGTGAGAATAATAAGCTAACGTATAATATAATTTGCTATCATTCTCACAATCTTCCTTACCTCTATGACTATCGTTTTTCTCGTTTTGACTTAGCAATCTATCAATTTGCAAAAATTTTCTTAAAATATCATCGAAAATGTCAGAATCATTACCTTTCATATTAAATGACTGTTGTTGCGTCTGCATATTCTCAATGTTTTCTAACTGTCTCGACCTGTTGTCATCTGTAAATGTCTGTTTAAATGGCTCTTTATTACCTGTCTTATTTTCCTTATTTGTCTTATTTGTCTTATCGATATAGTTCCTTTGTGTCAGTGGTGGATTGTCCCAGTTTTCTTCTTCCTTGGTGGGTGCTGGCTGTCTCACAACGTCGTTTTTGTTGGACTGACTTGGTCCAGTATTGTCCTCCAGTCTTATGTTCGAGATCTCTGGTACATTGTTGCTACTATCCTTTTGTGAGAGTTCTGGTCTCGCAAACATTACGTCATCCTGGGCTTCTTCCCATTGTTCACCCGGAGTTTCTGACGGATCATTATCGTACATTGGCAGGTTCTTCATTTTCTCGTAAATGTCTGTATGTCTCTTATCTGGAACTTGATTATTAATTAATTGTTCCTCTATAATTACGTTCAACCTTTTTATCAGACTCAGCTCTATTCCGTGCACTAGATGTATGCAGGATGCTGGGTCAATAGTAAAATGTGGATCTATTCCAAATTTTATCGCCTTTATCGCTCTTGCTCTCGAGATCAAATCGTCTGCCCTCGTGTCAAAAAACTTTGAAGGTCCTTTCGACATTGTTTTCTCCACTGGTGTGGACGGTGTCTGGTCTTCTGGTGCCATAGTCACTATCGTTTGAGTTTCTCTTGATTCTTTCACAACATTCTGTATACAATAACAATTACAGATTAATTATAATGTCACACAAGGAACATCTAGATAAATATCAAAAATATTATGTCTGCTACGATTACGTAAACTCTAGACCACGTTTACTACTATTACTTTTAAGTAGTTCCTTGTAATTGCACTCTCTTGGGATCTATCTACAATTTCACTTTAGTCTAGATTACTTTTAGTGTAGATAAAGTTTGGACGCTTTAACCTGGCCAGGATTTTTTGTCTAAGTACCCAAGTGCAATATTACTTATACTTATTTGTCAATAAACCACCTACTAACATCCATACTATAGTAGGTTCATGTCATGGCAACCAGATCTTTGTTATAAAACAATTAAATCAAACCAAATTAATGGCTAAGCTTTCATTTTTCATGGGAATTTTTGTAGCCAAATTCACACCACATTTTCATCATTTTACGTCTGTTTAACAGAATACTAAATTTTTCTGAAAATAAGTTTAATCTACACAATATGTTCATTATTTATTATAATTTAATTCATTTCTGACTAATTTCATGTTTTCAGTTTCGGTTATTTTTTGAAAACTTGTTTGCACCATGTTTTCATTAATGGCGCACTTCTTTGTTTTATCATCCAATTTTCAAAAATTCGTAACATATCTGTTAATTTCATTATTCTAGTAATAAATATTTACTGTACTTACAGGTATTCTCAGTAGTTGGCTGGTGATACTATTTTATGGTAGAATGACACCATATTTTTCCAAAAAACATGAATAAAACAAAACAGTAAATTAGCGAACATATATTCACACTTGAACACGAAAAACAAACTAACTACTTAATGGCTTATTTGACTTTTAATTACATTTTACTCATTGCTAGATGGCTTATTTGGCTACTTAAATTAAATTACAATCAAAAATACTTCATTAACTTTGCTGCTGTTACCATGTAAGAATAATATGTACACGAGGAACTATATATGTTTATTGTGTAAGTACAATGGACAAACTGTAACGTACGTAATATAAAATATGGCGTAGTAGATTCTTGAGGTTCTCGATGTCTTGTATCGATATGTATGTTGAATATATATCGATAGTTATATCGATAACTATCGATAGGTTCTACACCTGTATTATATATCTGAGAATGCTTATATGTTCTTTCTTATTTACTTTACTGTAATACTCGTACGTAGATACCATTCTCACAAGTATAATTATGGTCGAAGATAATGGGGTATTTTACTTTTGACGTCACAGCTCACTAGCGCGTGGACAAATAATGAACTATGTGCCCAAACACACGGAAAAATTTACAAATGTTGTATGGAAAACTGTAAATGTTTCATTCATTTTATTCTTTAAATTATTTTATTTGAACTGTAAAAATATGTCGTCATTAAAACAGGAAGACGTTCCAGGGGCAATCTTGCTTATATGTTCTTTCTTATTTACTTTACGTAATACTCGTACGTAGATACCATTCTCACAAGTATAATTATGGTCGAAGATAATGGGGGATTTTACTTTTGACGTCACAGCTCACTAGCGGATTTTACTTTTGACGTCACAGCGCACTAGCGCGTGGACAAATAATGAACTATGTGCCCAAACACACGGAAAAATTTACAAATGTTGTATGGAAAACTGTAAATGTTTCATTCATTTTATTCTTTAAATTATTTTATTTGAACTGTAAAAATATGTCGTCATTAAAACAGGAAGACGTTCCAGGGGCAATCTTGCTTATATGTTCTTTCTTATTTACTTTACGTAATACTCGTACGTAGATACCATTCTCACAAGTATAATTATGGTCGAAGATAATGGGGGATTTTACTTTTGACGTCACAGCTCACTAGCGGATTTTACTTTTGACGTCACAGCGCACTAGCGCGTGGACAAATAATGAACTATGTGCCCAAACACACGGAAAAATTTACAAATGTTGTATGGAAAACTGTCAATGTTTCATTCATTTTATTCTTTAAATTATTTTATTTGAAATGTAAAAATATGTCGTCATTAAAACAGGAAGACGTTCCAGGGGCAAAATTTATGTATAGCAACATTGAAAAGCACTCAGTGTTACAATTAAAGCGTTGGTTACAATGCCGAAAACTTCCAACTGGATAAAAAAAAACACTTGTTGACAGGTAAGTTCAATCAAATTAAACGTAATTATGACGGGAGAATTTCTAATAACTTACAAGTGCAATAGTTATTTACATATACAAAACATCTACACCATTTAAAACAGTTATAAATTGTCTTGTATTTGGTGTTACAAATGAGGAACATAACCTATTGATAAAAAGCTAATATGTCACTTAATTTTGTTATTATGCTTTCATAGGTGCCAAAATTGTATTGATGATGGCAGAGAAAATGAAATTGACATTGGGGTGGACAAAGGGCAATGGTTTTCTGCTACCCAGCCTAAAATTAATGTTCCTGTCTTAGTCCAGACGTTCTCAGCAAGGAATTGTCTTCGAGCAACAATAGAATTGATGATGGTGGGGTAAGGTAAAAATGATAATTTCAACTCAGAAGATGATTTTTTGATTTTTTTTTTTACAATTTACAAGTTATTACCGTCCTTCCCCTCTAATTTCAGTATATAAAGTAAATTAGTATTTTTTTTTGGCTATGAATTCAAATTTTGTTTTTTTTTCTTATCTATTTAATGTGCAAAGTAATTGTAAATTTTTTTTTATTGGAGGAAAGAACATTTCCATTATTGGGTACATTTAATAGTTGATTATATTAAAAATTTTGAAAGTATTTTTATGTTGGAAACTCGGAAAGAGTGTTATATTTGGTGCGGAAATCGGTGACGTTTGTGGCTAAAAAAATGTGTTTTTGCATCTAGGTTTTAATTTTTTATTTATTTTTTGATTTATTGTAAATTTTAATATTTTGAAAATGGGAAATAGTCTCATAAAGATCGTGTCAATAACGCAAACCATCTTTTTAATGTACAGTTATTCTAATTTTTTGAAATTCTATTTTTAAAATTTGTATTACAAAAGCAGGGAATTTAATTGCCCGGATTGTGAAAAATGAAATTTGTTTCAGACCTGCCAACAAGATGGTATCAAACCAGACTGTACTGTTGAAGATACAATTGGCAATTGGTGGCGACCAAATTTCAAACCACCGCAGTATCTGTAAATTCCACTTCACATTACAAAGCCAAAAGAGCATAAACAACTATTTTTAGTACAGTTGGTCGAGAAAGGTAGTATTTTTTGCTAACTGAAAAGTTATCTATACCTTTTCTGTATTTTTATTGTCTTAATTATCTTAAATGTTACACTGTTATTTGTAGTATGGTATTAAAAAATTACAGGTTAGTTGCAATGCTCTTATTCGAACTGTATGACAACACGCAAGGCAATGGACCAATTATTTTGTCATTACCACAAGAATTGTGCCAGTATGATACTTTATTGATAAGTTTTTCTGAGGATGGATATCGTTAGAATAAAATGTTATTTTAAGGTTTTTCAAGTGTTGTGCCCTAGAACTTTTTTAAAATGTATTATAAAAAACATCGAAATACAACTGTGGAATACCTTGTTGTGAGAGATATTCTCACCAGAAGGAAATTCTACAGAATTTAAGCGTGTTCAGCCACTGCGTACATAAGTAAGGGTAAGCCAGAACCAGACCAAACACTGGCAATTTTAGAGCCAATTTGGGTGGTTTATATACGGCTTATTTACACGCACACAAACACACGTACATAAGATAATACGTACGTTGGTGAGAACAGCCAGGTTACATCATCCCCTATCGAGATAAGAGATGGCTGGCCGGTTCGTGTACAAATTGTGACATCATCTTATTGTGTCACAATTCGGTACTCGTACATTACCTGCAAGTACATACAGGTAATTACGATCGAACGAGTTTTGTGTGTTTAACGTCACAAGGACGATTATTTGCCTGCCCTTTGGGGCAGTGACTGTCATTGAGGGGTCCGAGCCCCTTTTCCTCATACCAGTGAGTCCCCACAGCTACTCCCCCAGTTTTTGCACTGCAAAAATGATCAAATTGTGCAGGAATGGAGGGACTTGCGGGTTTATCAGTGCCTCTTCTGGTCTGCCTCCCACTTGGCTAGTGCGCTTCCAACAGCAGCGCCGACACATTCGTACGATTGCTGTTTTGCGTCGGTGCACGCCTGGTATTGGGCGTGACTGCCTTCTCCCCTATGCCTAGGTGGACAATTTTTTGTTTAGGGGTAAATGTGGTGGCGGGAGCAAGGGGGCAGCGGTTGTTTGAAGAGTGGCTTTCACAGCATCGGGGAATTTGAAGTCTCCCATGCTAGGGCAGCCATCTTTGCTTTTTCATTCGCAGCCCTCTCCACTGTGAAGAGAAACTTCATCGGTTCCCTAGTCTCTGTGGGTTTCAACTCCAGTTTCGGGGTTTCCAGAATCGGGGTTGGTTCCGGCGGTGACCGGGGAGGAGAGACTATTGGGGGAAGCGGAGTTGTCATCTCCGCTAGGACATCGTCTGTGTCCACGAGCAGCTCCTCCTCTATCCGATCCAGCTCCGTTTTCTGCTCAATTTTCCACTGAGTTTATGAAAGCTTAGCGGTTTTTTGAGCAGTCTGGGAGGTGGCGGACTTTAGGATGGTGTTTGGCAGCGACATAGGAAATAGATTGCAAGAGAACAGAGAACCAAAAATATCGTTTTAGAAAATACGTCCAAGATCTAAGACAGTTCTAAAACGGGTGAATTTACTGCTGTTTTTGATTTACCATTACAGTTTCATTTTATTATTTTCACATCTTCTTATCAGCATGTAGAGGGGACAGCGCTTAAAATTCTCGGCCGTATGCAAGTTTTCCAGTTAAGTTCTGATTGGTTTAAGCAAAGTTATGCCTGAAATAAACTCAGAGAATATATTTTTCAAATTTTTATTACAAAGGAATCGCTGCTTTTGACGTCTCAATGTTGAGATTATTTTTGTGTTTGACAATAAACGCACGTTGCGATGTTTATTTCTGTATCACACATGGATTTGTTTATTCCTGTTGTTTTCTTTTTGTTGGCATTCCTCGTTTGCTTATCTCCAAAGTTTCTTTTGTCTCACGGAATTCCAATTTTCGTCGCATATTATTATTTTTTTTTTAGCGGGTTTAAACCTACGTAGCGGATATTACTTTTTCGGGAGTAAATTTTATTTTCTTCTCATTAACCTCTCAGACATGCGAGAAATATGGGAGTTTTTGCATTTTTTACTGCCTAGGGGCCTGCCTCTTTTTTGTGGGCATATGGGGGCCTCCAGATCGAATGTTTTAGTGGTAACATCGTCCGAAAATCTTACAGACTTTTTTATTTTTGGTGTTTTCTCTAATTGTGAATTTGTTTTTTCACATTTTTCGACAGATTCTTCTATGTTTGTTGGTGAATCTGTGTATATTTTCTACATTCTCCCTCTGCAACCTTTTTATTCTTTTATCGTCACTTACCATGTATGCAGGCTTCAATCTGTCGATTGAAATTGTTCGAGGTTTGCCTGCAATGAGTATCACAAAGTTCTTTTCATCTTGTGATACTACTTTGTAAGGACCGGCGTATGGTTTCTCCAGCACAGATCTCATTTTTTCGTCTCTGACAAATACGTGTGAGGTATTGGCCAAGTGTTTTGAGACGTAAATCTTGGGCTGGCCATGGCGAGCTGCCTGTTTCAGGAAATTGTTGGCGTCATTTCGTATATTTTGCACCATGATTTCAGGGCTAACTTCCTTCGATTCTGTGAAGAAGTCCCCTGGAAGGCGTAGCTCTTCGCCGAATGCTAATTGCGCTGCAGAATGACCTGTATCCGTTTGTAGGGCAGATTGAAGGCCTAAGAAGATGGTAGGAAGTACGTCTACCCATCTCTTTGCATCATGTGACATGATAGAGGCTTTGAGAGCTCTATGCCATCTCTCGATTTTGCCATTGGCTTGAGGATGGTAAGCTGTGGTATGACTGTGTTGAACACCAAGCTTATTTGCTAACTCTTTGAAGAGCGAGCTCTCAAATTGGCGACCTTGGTCTGTAATTATGACTTCTGGTATGCCATACCTCGTAATCCAGGTATCATATAACCTGGCAGCTACAGTTGGAGCTGTCATCTCATATAGAGGAATTGCTTCTGGCCATTGTGTTGCACTGTCTATTATCATTAACAGGTATCTGTGTCCTTGAGATGGTGGCAATGGGCCTACCAAATCCATATGTAGATTTAAACCGCTCTGTTTGTTTGAAGGATTTGAGGGGCGAGCGAGTGTGTCTTCCTACTTTGGATTCTTGACAGTTCAGGCAACTGCGAGCCCATTTGTTGCAGTCAGACTTCATTCGTGGCCATACAAACCTTGCCAAAATCATGTTAGCACTACATTTTGGCCCAGCATGTGACAGATTGTGTACACTGTTGAAGGCCAGCCTGCAATATTTTACCGGTAGAAATGGCCTATTCTTACCTGTAGTGATGTCACATGTTAATAAAACATCAGTACAGGGAATTTTTCTCTGTCTCAATTTGAGAGTAGTATCATCGTTCGATAACAACTCTTGCAATTCTGCATCCTTAAGCTGTGCTTTAGCTATTTCAGCATAAGGCAATTGGACAGGAGCCGAGATAGCTTCAATTCTACTCAAGACATCAGCTGGAGTGTTAAGTTCTCCACTTATATACTGAATGTCGGTAGTCAATTGACCAATATAGTCTAATTGTCGCGCTCTTCTCGGCGTTGCTGGTTCTGCTTTTTGTGTGAAGGCATATGTTAGGGGTTTATGGTCAGTATACACAGAAAAACATCTACCCTCTAATTGGTGCCTGAAATGCTTCAACGCAGCAAAAATTCCGAACAATTCCCTATCGTATGTGCTATAGTTCTTTTCTGTTTTTGAGAGCTTCCTCGAGAAGAAAGCTAGAGGTAATTTTTTGTTGTCTTTATTAAGTTGGTACAGGGTTGCACCAATAGCAAAATCAGAGGCATTGGTACTCACGCATAACAGCAGACTTTTGTCTGGATGAGCCAATAGAGTTGCATTTTCCAGTGTGTCTTTGATTTTCTCAAAGGCCTGTTTGGCTTGTTCATTCCATTCGAGTGGAGTCTTATCTTTCTTTTTGCTTGTCTTAATTAGTGCAAACAGCTTACTTTGTTGGGCTGCTGCATTCTTCATGCAACGTCTATAGAAGTTCACCATCCCCCAAGAGATGCCTGAGTTCAGCGACATTTGAGGGTTTCAAGAAGTTTAATATTGGCTCTACTTTGGTCTTCAAGGGGGAAATGCATGGTCAAGACTTTGTAGCCGAGGAAGTCAATTTCAGTCTGTGCATATAAGCTTTTACCTACGTTGATAGTAAGCCCGGCAGCGTGTATACGCTATACGATGGCTCTTACATTCTCCTCGTGCTGTTGTTCACCACCTTCAGAGCAAATGCAAATATCATTCAAGTGTTCATATGCAAACGGCAATTCCCTAAACAGTCCATTGATAAATCTTTGGAAAGTTTGTGCTGAGTTGCGAAGTCCAAACAGCATTCGAAGGTATTCGAATAGTCCAAAGAGGGTTATAACCGCTGTCTTTGGTACATCCTGGTCAGCCATAGGAATTTGGTGGAATGCCCAGTTGATGTCAATTTTGGTGAACATCGTTTTACCCTTCATATTCGCATTGAAGTCCATTATATTGGGGACTGGATAGCGATCAGGAACTGTTTTGGCATTTAAGGCCCTGTAGTCTCCAACAATTCGCCACTCTCCACTTGCTTTTTTGGTCATGTGGATAGTGGAGCTCCATGAGCTTTTTGAGGGGCGACATACGCCCTCTGCAATGATGTGATGGATGTACTCCCATGCCACTTTGAGTTTGTCAGGCAGTAACCTTCGTGCTCTAGCATGGCAAGGCGGTCCTTTCATCTCTATGTAATGAACTGTGTCATGTTTATAGGTAGGGTGCCTGCGAATTGATAGTTGAGTGACTCCAGGATAGTCAGACAGGATCCGTAAGAGTTGTCCGTCGACATTTGTACAGCTAGATATATTTATGTCCAGTCTGTAAGCATGCGTTTTGCCATCCACACAATTTTTAGATTCACTATCGATCAATTTGCCCTGTTTGAGGTCAATGATTAGGCCATAATGTGCAAGAAAATCTGCACAAAGGATTGGGTTTGGAACATCTGCAACCGTGAAGGACCACGTCATGATTTTCTTGAGTCCGATGTCGACTTTGCTGGTCTCAAGTCTGTAAGCTGGAAGGTTTTGACCATTCACAGTACGGAGGTAGTATTTTGGAGGGAGTACTTTTTGGTTTTTACTTACTGGCAACATACTCAAGTCTGCACCTGAGTCTATCAAGTACCATCTCCTATTAGTCCTGTCCTTTATGAACCGGCGGCATGAGTGTTTTTCCGAGGGGTCTTTGGCCGCATAGATGGCCCTTGCACAACACTTTGAGGAAGTTGTTTGCAAAATTGATTGCCTATGACAGAAGGGGCTACTATATTATCCGCCTTCTGCCTCAATTTTGCCATGAAGATTGAGGGTTTGTCGTCCCCCATCTTCATACCACCCATCACATCATCAATAATTTGGTTTTTTGTTTTTCCAAAAACATTCTTGATCTTCTTAACAAACCAGGCATATTTATCATCTTCTGTCGAAGGGCATTCCATAATATCCGGAATGTGGCGGATTATCTGTGGTGGCATGCCTCCACAGATGTGGAGATACCGCTGGTTCTGCGTTTTATTTTCCATCTTGAACCTGCCTTCTAATAGAGTCAACCACAAGTCTACCTCATTGGGCAGAAATTCCGGGATCTCTATCCTCCGTCTATAGAAGTTGGGGTTTTGCCCTGTCTGCAATTGCAAAAGTTGCATAATCTGCGCCAAGACTTTGGGTGTCAGCTGTGGCTGACTACTACCTCCCTGTGATGGTTTGTGGGTTTTTGGTTGGTGGTGAGACCATTGCTGTGTCTTTCTGATGACAAGCATATTCCACAGAACTACTTCCTTCCTTGCTGGTTGAAAACACTGGCTCCTGTGTTTGTAGGACAGGTGTTTTCAGGTCAGAACTTTGGCTTAAAGTTCGACCACTTCTCAACGTTTTAACTGCTAGTTGATCTTTATTTATTGCAGTTCCCAGTCATGCTAACTCTAGGTGTTGAGAGCCTTCTTCTAGTTTTGGTAAATTCTCGGAGTGTCGAGTCGAAGTTGGGGGTTGGAGGATGAGTCCAACCTTCTTCCTCCAGGTCTACTGTCTGGTTTCTCTTTGTTTGTATATTTTAAAGAGAGGGGTGTAAATTCCCACTTCAGCAGACTCTACTTCAACAACCTAAAAGGTGTCTTAGTCTACAAAAAAAATATTTTTTATTTGCCGAGCGCACCACGCCAAATTTTTGAAAAAGCGCAACGTTCCTCAAGACACCTCACGACGTAGCCAAAAATCACGTCAAGGTCACCACTGTGGAATACCTTGTCGTGAGAGATATTCTCACCAGAAGGAAATTCTACAGAATTTAAGCGTATTCAGCCACTGCGTACATAAGTACGGGTAAGCCAGAACCAGACCGAACACTGGCGATTTTAGAGCCAATTTGGGTGGTTTATATACGGCTTATTTACACGCACATAAACACACGTATGTAAGATAATACATACGTTGGTGAGAACGGCCAGGTCGCATCATCCCCTATCGAGATAAGAGATGGCTGGCTGGTTCGTGTACGAATTGTGACATCATCTTATTGTGTCACGATTCGGTACTCGTACATTACCTGCAAGTACATACAGGTAATTACGATCGAACGAGTTTTGTGTGTTTAACGTCACAAGGATGATTATTTGCCTGCCCTTTGGGGCGGCGACTATTGTCGAGGGGTCCAAGCCCCTTTTCCTCATACCAGTGAGTCCCCACAACCACTACCCAAAAAGATTTTTTTGTGTATTATTTATTCACAGTACAAAATTAACTAAAATTTGGAGGATTAAGTAATAATTATTTATCAGAGTTGTAAGTGAAATGGAAATATTATAATTTGGTTTTCAGTGTTCTGGATGCGAATGATAGGTGATAAATTCTATATTTTTGCCATTTTGTATCAAATACTCACCTAAATAAAAATTGTGTGGTTGCAGGTCCAACTTTATCTACATGTAGCTGGTTTGTATTCATTCAAGGAAGCGAACATTATAAGTTGAAGAACACGTCATTAAGTTAATTTTATGTTAGTTTTTTGGATTCAAGCATTGATTATTGTAAAATTGTTGCAAGTCTCATCTAACTTGTTATATTTTTGTAAATAGATTTAATTATTTCTGCTGTATTTTGTATAGTACTTTAAGTCGGACTCTGTATTTAATTTATCTCTTGTAAATTAAATACAGTTTCCAATAAATGCATGCATTTTCATGTTCCATTTATCGAGTTTTTTGTAATAATAATGTTGGAATATATTTAATGTAATTATTTTATTTTGTTTATTAAGAAAAATTTGTAAAAATTCTTAGCCAATATCTGACAAATTTAGTCTTTATTGTACCTAATTCCTTTCAAAAATGTTGGGATTTTAACAGAATTACAGGCATAAAGATCATCAGCCTATATACATGAATTTTGTAGAGAAAAAAAAGTTTTCGGTTGAAGAATCAGCTCTACAAATAAAACAAGATAAAGATGTGGGCTTAAAATTAAAGTTTTAAAAAAACACTGAGTCCATAAACAGATAGTGTTCCCACAATTACAATGACTTAAGAGTAATGAAAAGTTACCTGCGAAACAAAAACACACTAAATACATGTATAAGCGGTCCATTATAAATATAAGTATGGTCGAATGGGTTCACAGATTATAATTGAGGTAAAAGAGTATACGATGAAATTGATAAAATTGACAAAAAGAAAAAAGGCCGATTTAATTTTTGATTATTTTTACACTTTTTTCGAGTAGGTATACACCAAAACTTAGAGGAAATGAAGATAATTTTGCTTTTCCAGACCTATTATTACTTTGGTATTTTCCTTTGTCATCTCTGTGACTTGTATCTTCATACACACTGTGTATACTATATAAGTATGCCGTGTTTTTTATTTCCACCGGATGGTGCACCTAAAAATAAAACCACTGTGATGTGCAATTATCACCCAGATTAATCATTGAAAAGTGTTAATGATTAATGAAACCAGTTTGGCAACACTACATGACATTTTTGTACCATTTCAAATATTATCTGCCATTCTTCTCTTATGTACTTGATCGTTTTATTTTTTTTAGCTGATATGAATTCTAAATTAGTGTTTATGACAAACATTTTTTTGAAATGGAGTTCGTTTGCAAAATACTTTTAACAGTATTTTTAATTCCATACATTATATTTGATTCTTATACTTGTGAGAATAGAAAAACATTTTCAATAATTCTGAAGTTTTAGGAAAACTATCTTTCAAATTATTAAACTACAAGGTACCTTTACCTAGGTACCTTAATAACAAAATAGACTGAATACCAATAGATGTTTGGCTAAATTTTATTTTAGTCATTATCTGTTGTACACAAAAAATTTTTGGTGGTGAGGCTTCTAGCTTGAATAGATTTTTGACAATAGGTAGGTAAATAATTTCCAAAAAGCATTAAATACAGCAAAAAATGCGTTGATGCCGCAGAAAAGTCACAAAATGACATAAAAGCTAACTTCTCAAACTAAAGTTGAATTAAAAACTTGAAATGAGCTTGTCAAAAATGAAAAAGTTTAAAATTATTATTCCCTCTAGTTAATACCTTATAAGTTGACAAAAACAAAGAAAACCTCCTAAATTTTTTAAAATAATTTTTCATTTAAAACTGGTGATAATTTGTCAAGAAAATTTATAAAATACAAATTAATCGTCATAAAAGTTTCCCTCAAAAAAAAATGTAGTCAGTAGGTATTATGAACTTCTTTTTACATCCTGAGAGGAACAATATTTAGTATTTTAAAAGACAAGCAGGTACCATGTATGAAATTCAGCATGACATTATTATTTGTTAAAATAACTTTTTTTATCACTTTTTTCCAGTAATTATGGTAGTGACGAGGACAATGAGGTAGATGGGGCAGTGGTGACATCTAAACCATTTTACCGTGGAGAAAAATACTGCCAGAGTGGGTATGTCACTTCCATGATGGATACCAGCATAAACAATACCTACATTATAAAAAATATTATTAAATCATCGATGAAGCAAGTTCAGTACAACGTTATTTGTTCTCTGTCCAGCATATCTGGAATGATACAAAGTGGTACCTGTGAATGTCCTCAATCAAGCCTTGGTTGATGTAGCCATGTTATGGCTGTTCTTTTACAAGTATTGAAACACATTGATCAATTCGGTACAGCTGCACAAACAGCTACAAGCAAAACTCGTCAATGGGGCCTGGGAACAAAGAAACGGGCACCACAAAAAATTGTGGATGTACAATATAAACATGCAAATAGACGTATTGTACGCGCTAATTATGACCCACGTTCCAGGAAACAGAAAGAAGAAACTTCTGAAAAAAACAATGAGTTTCTTTACAGACTACAATTTTGCAAGACAGCAACATTATGGCAGTCTATTCTTAACTTTAACTACGAAGATTTTACATACACTCCTGATGAAGTAAAAATAATCAATGAGCAGGTAATGTTTTTCAAATACATTATGTTAGTTCATGTCAATCTAGCCTTTTGTATTTTGTATAAAAGAGGCACTAAAATTTTATTTCTATTTCTAGGTGTCACAGCTTATACACAATGTATCTATTATGGATACTTCACCTAGTATGATAAAAGGAACATTGGGTCAGAGTGAAAGTGAAGAGTGGTATCAATGGAGAAGTGTTTTGTTAACTGCATCGACTGCAAAAGTAGCCTATACTTTACAAACTCCTACAGGTGAGTTTTAAAAAATATTAATACTATAGTAATTTGTTTGGTATTTTTTAGTTGATCAAAAATGACATTTAACCATAAGATTGGGAGCCACTTTGATATCAAACAAATATATTAATGTATGTACATAGTATATAATATTTTTGGATTTGGTTGTGAGGCGTCCGAGATCGATTCCTGCCACAGTCGCCAATATTTTATGAGGCATACGAAATCGATTCCCGTCACGTGTCATAAAGTCAACCTTTAATATATAGTGGTGTTTAAATGCTAATGACGTCACAATGTCCTAAAGTTAAGACATCATGCAGCCGAAACACTGACTCGAGGGGTCTTGAATTGTGTCTTCAAGACATTTTATTTTTTGACTTTGACTATGTCCTACGGCTGAATTCTTCTTGACTTGAATTAGGCTTCATCAGACACGGCAAAACGCAGCTTACTTTTGTCTTCATACCTCAGCAAATTAATATGACGAATCAGCAATAAGCTAAGTTGTGTGGAAAGAAAAGCCTAACAAAGTTTCGATCCATACAAGGTTCGAAACTTACAAAAACGAACAGCAGAATTATTTTGTCAAAGACTATAATTACAAAAGAACTATAGTGTCGACAAAGCGGAACAAAGCATAGTGTGTAGCGAAAAAAATAAAAAGTTAAAAAAAAAAAGCTATTGCAGACAACAAGTAGGGGAAACCATCAGAAAGTTGTTGTGTCTTCACCTAATTGTGTGTCTTCATGAGTGATGGTTTTAGTTGTGTTAAAAGACTCCTAATATGAAACTTTAGGTCTCGGAGCTTTTGAGTTATTAGTGAGGGTGAGGTGAGAAAATACTGACATAGATGAAATCAAATCCACTATGCGAAAAAGAAGGCTCTACGCGGCCTTTATATGACAGAGCAAGGCAGTCATCTCGAACCAAGCTTGTCTGGAATTTGTCTTCAACACACCAAATTTCCCTCCTAGCAGATGCCAGGAACTCCATCTGATCGTATTGTTGACGGAAACTTCACCTCGTAGGTGTTTTTAAAAGATCGCCTTGAAGTGCGATATACAACTGGCGAAATTAGAAATGTCTTGTGTGTCGTCACTACTGATCCTTCATGACGAAAGAACATCTCTAACCTGCCTTTGTCTTCAACTGAACCTATCTGGAACACAAACTACTATCCTAGTTGTCTTCAAGGTAGACCCGGTTGAATCATATTCTACATCCGTGGATGGTACACTTATTAAAATTGCCTAACGTGAGGACTTAGACTTACGACTTGTGATTTGGACTTAGCTGTCATCCACCTACACAAGAAGGACTCATTTGCAAAGACGAACCTAGTACCGGGTGTCGCCAGTGCAAAATCGAGAGTGAGTAAATATTTAGAATTCGTCTTTGCAAATCAGTTCTTCTTGTCAAGGAAATTTCCCCACTTATTGTCTGCTAATTGCCTTCAAACATGCGATGTCGATAATATAAGCGAGAGGAATTACCAAAATGTCTACAGCCAATGAAATTACAGATATTAGAAATTAATATACGTCGACATACAATAGGCAAAAAGCGCACGTGGATGACTGATAAAGCACAATATAATAAAATATATTAAATGACTGCAAACCGCAAGCAAAGTGTGGAACGAGCAGAGATAAAAAAGGTTGGCTGCATTCGTATCCGGCGATGGGTTTTTACTTCCATTCGATTCGTCTTCATTTACTATATATTTCATGGCGCCAGTCTGTCGGATCGAACCAAATTATTGTCTGAAATTGTCTGATTTTGGCTTAGTTGTCGCTGAAATAAAATACGTTATAATTGCCTGAAAGAGAATCAGATTTTATTTCTGTCTTCATGTCGTCATCTGAATACGAGTTCGAATTCGGATAATATAATGTCCGAATTCGAATTTTGTCTCTTAAAAATTTATCTGAACTTGTGACGTCATTATTCTGTCTTATGTTTGTCGAAAATAATTTTTATTTTGAGGTCCAGATCTCGGACTTCTCAGTTGCTTATTTTTGTTATAGCTAAAATGCATTTTTTGCAGCAGAAAATGTGGGGATGGAATTCTGTGAGGACGAAGGAGATGGAATATGGTAAAGAAAAAGAGGCTATTGCATTTAGTGACTATGAACTCAATTACCTTGCCCTATTTCCTGGATCAACAGTCACAAAGACAGGATTATGGGTTAATAAAAAATTTCCAGGTCTTGGTTGCAGCCCTGATGGTTTTGTAAATAAAAATAATTCTCGGGGCATTTTAGAAATAAAGTGTCCTTATATAATAAAAGACATTGATCCTGCATTTGCATTTCATTCACCAAAGCTGACAGCTCAGCAGAAAAGTAAGTTTTGTTTGTATCTGGATGAAGCCAATAATATTTTACTAGAGAAGAACCACTCCTATATGTTTCAAATTCAAATGTGTATGGCAATTACTGAGGTTCAATTTTGTGATTTTGTGGTATGGTCTGAATGTGGATTGGTTGTGGTGACTGTAGATTTTGATAATGTGTTTGCTAGTAATGTTATGGATAAGTTGATGTGTTTTTATAAGCATGAATATGCGTGTGAGTACTTCTCCCAAAGAACTGTACGTCATTTACTTCCCAGGTTTCTTGCTGAATGAAAGCTTTGTTTATATTTCTTTAAATTTTTTATCTCATTCTTCATAATTATTTTGCCTAGTTATTATTATTATTATTATTATTATTATGATTCTTTCAAGTAATTACTTTGTTCGTGTTTCTTCAAATTACCAAATATTTTTTATCTCATTCTTCATAATTATTTTGCTTAGTTATTATTATTATTATTATTATTATGATTCTTTCAAGTAATTACTTTGTTCGTGTTTCTTCAAATTACCAAATATTTTTTATCTCATTCTTCATAATTATTTTGTTACTAATCATTATTATTATTACTATTATTTCAAGTAATTGCTTTGTTCATGTTTCTTCAAATTACCAAATATTTTTTGTCTCATTCTTCATAATTATTTTGCTTTATTATTATTATTATTATTATTATTATGATTTTTTCAAGTAATTACTTTGTTCATGTTTCTTCAAATTACCAAATATCTTTTATCTCATTCTTCATAATTATTTTTCTTACTAATCATTATTATTATTATTTCAAGTAATTGCTTTGTTCATGTTTCTTCAAATTACCAAATATTTTTTATCTCATTCTTCATAATTATTTTGCTTAGTTATTATTATTATTATTATTATGATTCTTTCAAGTAATTACTTTGTTCATGTTTCTTCAAATTACCAAATATTTTTCATCACATTCTTCTTAATTATTTTGCTTACCTACTTATTATTATTATGATTATTTAAAATAATTAATTTTTGTGATAAAAGCTGTGTTCCTAATTCTTTGAAATTTTGTCTGTTAAACATAATAAAAAATAAATGTTTCATATCAAATGTGTATTATTTTCCAATGATCATATAAACATTAATATTATTTTAATAAATAACTAAATAAATTTAATAAATACTTAATGAAGACATAATGTAATAAAAAATTTTTTTCTTCCAACATTTTAAATGAAGATATTACTGATTATAACAGATACTCTTCTTCAAAATTTGAAAGGCAACTACTTACATAAAATATATTGGATATAACGGGGAGTAATGTATATGGGACAAATGGTTGTAACACCTTGAAATTTTTAATTCGTTTAATTGCTCTCTACATGTACACGTGAACGTGCAATTAGTTTAGTTCGAAGTTCTTCTTCAGGAGTAAACTTCTTGCAACCTGCTAAAAAGGGGAGACAAATTGCTTTAACCTTAATAGGATCAAGAATATCTTGGATATTGAAGCCACGATCACACATAACTTCATCACCAGGCTCCAAGTAATTTATAATTCCACGTTTTATAAATATCTCTCTATCTGAAATACATCCTTCAAATCCATCACTAACAAAAATAATAGCACTACTGACCGAAATACCAATGAGAAATTTAACAGTATTATTATGCTTATAACTTGAAAATGTATTACCTTGTTCTTCAAAATTTTGTGGCATTTGAATATAAATTTCAGTACAGTCAATAATTATCCGAAGATTTTTAAATTTTCTAAAGCATGCAGGTTTTTTACTTTTTTGACTATGTCTACTTTGAAACATAATTTTCTTTAAACTGAATAATTCAAAATAAAGTAATTGAGTCCACGTATAAATGATTACAGAAATATTAGTAACACTATAATTAACAAAATATGCTATCTCCTGTAAAGTAAACCCTCTCCTGATTCTCATGAGTATAATATAAAGCCTATCTGCATTTGTTAGGTGACAACCCTGGAAATTAATTTTCACTGGGGTATCCTCCTGTCCTCTATATTTTAGTAAATGCATCTTACATTCTTTTAAAACATGATAATAAAGAATATCAAAATTTTCTACACTCAAGCCAGTAAAATATTTAAACATTTCAGGCATTGCTTTTGCCAAACTGTAAAAAGCAAAGTTGGAATGTCCATAGGTACTTGTAATACTTGAACGACGATTTTCAATTTGCGTGAATAACTGTTTAGCATAGGATACATTAAATGTTTGAACTCCACATTCCGTTGTTTCAATTTCAACTTGAACCGTAATGTCCTTTTTACATTTGCTTGAAGATTTTGATTCATCATTATCCATTAAGCAAGGAGTTGTAGTCAAAGAATCATTGGGTTCAACAGACATATTTAATGAAAGAGTTTTTCTTTTGCGTCCAGGTACAAGAGGACTACGCTTACTTGGCCGTTTTCTACCAGGAATAGACTTATTAACCTGTAAACAAAAAAATGTTTTAATAAATATTTTAGCATGCGCCAGTCGCTAAACTATTAATCTAAGGTATGATTAAAACATTCATTTTTTTTTTTTTTAATATTGTGAATTTTTGTCTAGAAAGGTGTCAACTGATTTCCCAATGAAATGAGAATCTGCGATATCGAAAATGATTTTGGAATATATAAATACCACCCAGTCTGGTTAGATAGACCTTTTGAGAAAAAAATTCACAATATTATTTGAAAAAAAATAAAATGAAACTGTTTTAATCATACCTTAGATGTTGAAACTCCGTAAGTAGGTATCTCTCCTTTCTTGCTGAACAAAGTGATATACATATATATATTCCAAAATCATTTAAAATTCATTTTCGATGTCACAGATTCTCATTTCATTAAGATATCAGTTGATACCTTTCTAGAAAAAAATTCGCAATATTATTAAAAAAAAAAAAAAATGAAACGGTTTTAATCATACCTTAGATGTTGAAACTCCGTAAGTATCTCTCCTTTCATGCTGAACAAATTAAACGAATTAATCATTAAATGGTTTAAAATTGTAGTCACTTTTTTTTTCTAATTAATATTGCAGATTCGTTGTTTATGTTTCAAAATCGCAAATTTTCTTCAGCAGACACAATAACTAAAATATGAGGATTGGTGACGAAAATAACCATTAGCTAAGCCAGTTAGCGTATTATTTAATAATATATTTTAATTTCACTTTACTTTATATCTGACTCCAGGGAATGGGATGAGGATTGTCTTTAGTTGGTCCATTCCCTCCGACAAAATGTTTAGTGCAGATGTAAGTGTATCGAGTTACATTCTTGTAGATAAAACCTTCCCGACCACAAGCCTGTACCCATCTCTTGCACATGTCCAAGTTCAACGAAGGCTGCGGAATTCTAAATAAAATTATGCCCAAATATTCAATTATCAACTATTAAAAAAATACAAGTTCAAGAAATGATTTATACTATGTATTGAAGTACTTGCAGATTGGCACAAACCTCATAAAATCAACTCCGTTCATGTATTCTTTGTGTCTGTATCTGGCATCACTATTACACAAGGCATAAGAGCAATGTCGACCCATTCTTTCACTGATTATTAGGAAATTCACAGCAGTTGAAAAAATAATACGGTAAAACTGAAAACACTTTATAAAATATAAGAAAACCGAAAAGAATTTCATTTATATTAATGAAGTAGGTACTTGTTGGGGTTTTGGACTCGTCGATACACTTATCACGATAGAATGTTAAAAACCACAAAAGTTGATTATGTTCTTTTCACCTTTCCTTGTGTAACAATTAAGTTTTCTTGGTAGGTTGATGAATCATAGTGTAATGCTATTCGTAATAACGTGCATGATCTTAAATAAAGATTGTTAATTAATATTTCTGCGTTTATTAAAAACCAACATGGTAGCAGAGCAAGGTTAAATCTTTTTTACATTTTAAATCGTGTGTAGGGCAGTTTACGAAAGTGTGTCAAAATTTGTCCATATGTTCGTGATCGCGCCAAAAATCACCTCTGTGAAAAAGATCGTTTTTCCCAATAAGAAACTATTAATCCGTGAGGATTTTTTGCCTGAGATCATTCCTGCATCGTACCTATGGCAGAAAAACGAAACCAAAGAATTGTTCTTTAAAAAAATTCGTTTTTTACATTCAGAAATTACTTATCTGAATGAGCCGTCGCCAAAATCAACTGCGAAAACCTGTCAACTACTACCCTCTTGCGATTAATAAACAATCGAAGAAGAAAAAAACTACTGCGGTCCCGAAACAAAACGCTGAAAGTAACTCTACGGTTCAACAACCAGAAATAGCAGTTCCAGCGCAGATTATTCCAGAACCAGTAACAGCAGTACAGATGGCAGAAAAAATTTTCGTAGCTCCGGAAGTAAAATTCCCAGAACGATTTAGCGGGCGAAATTATGATGTTTGGTGGAGTAGAATTCTTCTTGCGCTAGACGAACGTGGTTTGGATCATCTCATCTACGATTCAGATACAGACCAAAAATACATCGCCGAAAAACCTGAGAACCGAAAGAAAAAATTCGTAGATTATGCTAAGGAACAAACAAAAGCAAAATCTATCATCTATAGTACTATAGATGATTCAATCGTCCGAAGAATCACTAGCTGTCCGACTGTTTATAAAATCCTAGAAAGATTGAATAACGATTATCGCACTAATTCAAAAATGGGCATCATGGTTGCTAGAGAAAACCTGCAAAATTTCAAATATGACGCAGGGGTGATTTGATAAAGTTTCTAAATCGTCATGATTACATGGTACAACTTTTAGAAACTGGCTACGAATTATCTGACGATGATCACGTTTTTATGGTTCATGGTTCACTACCCAAAGGTTTTGAAGCTGCGTTTGCTTGGTACGACCAACAAGAGAAGAAGTTGCAAAATTATGATGGTTATCGACGAAAACTTATCGAAGTCTATGAATGGGACAAACGTCAAACTGCAAATGAGGAACTTCATCGACAGAAAAAACAAAATTCAAACGCAACAACATCGAATCCTTCTACTAGTAATGGCAATTCTAGGTATCGAAATAATCGGAACCGCAATCATCAAGAAAGCAATTCCGAAACTAAATCGAACCATCAACAAAGTAATAATAGCAATTTGTCGGAGATTACTTGCTTCATTTGTAATAAGAATGGTCATTATAGTAGAAATTGTACGAATAAAAAATCCACAGACAATGTTAAAGCTGAACCGCGAACGGATGATGAAAAAGCTGATAAACGACCTGATACCAAATCCGGTGATTGGACCAAGTTTCGAAGTGATAAAAAGAAGGATACGAAACCGATTGTATCATTTAATGTGCAAATTTCCGACGATATACGTGAAATTGTTCGTCGACGAGATGAATTACATGATACTGTAACGATTGATGGGATCATTCCACCATTTCAAGCACAAACAATAAACTTACCTGAATCCAAAAGCGAAAAAATGGAACTGGCCGGTGCTAATATTGATGATGATGAATTCCTACTCAATTCAGGTGCAGAACTACACATGAGCAACGATCTCGAGGTACTTCACAATGTTGAAAAGTTTGATAGTGGCAAACCACTTCAGTGTGCTGATGTTAACGCTGTTTTGGTAGCAACTCACATTGGTGACATGTTAATAGAAGTAAAGGCTCGTAATAACATCAAAAATCAAACATTAAAACTAATTAATGTTATATATGTACCGAACCTTTCACAAAAACTTCTATCGGAACAACGAATTACAAGAAATGACGTTCTTGGAATCACATTTCGAAGAGATTTCGCCGACATTTATGATGTTGAATCTGGTAATATCATATTTTCTGGGCATTGTAGCAGTAATTTGATTCATGTAAAATTTCACCCGATCTATCCTCAGCGCAAATTCGTGACAGCTTTCCCTGTTAGAACAAGAAGACAAACTAAAGCAACTGAAAAGAATCCTTCAACGTCTAGTTGATAAACTTGTAATTCCACTGCAAGTAACTCAAAAATCCACTGATATATCAATCCAAACTGAAGAATTTCTCGTAGATACTGCTCCAGCAGATAAAGTTGACATCTCACTGATATGGCATCGACGAATGGGCCATCCATCTGCGAAGTATTTGAGAAGTCTACAGACCTGTGCGCTAGGAATTCCCAAATTAAAATCAGAATACGGAATGAAAAATTGTCGCATCTGTATTGAAGCTAAATCTTTTTGACTACCACACACGAAACAGTGAGAAAAACCCATCCGGAAATTCCAGATTATACACTCTGATATTCTCGAACCTGGATATACTACAGCTGAGAAGAAAAAGTATGTTATCACTTTTATTTGTGGGTACCCAGGTTACATTAAGACATATGTTGTAGAAAAAAAATCAGAGGTACCTGTTTTGTTTGCCCGATACCACAAATGGTTAACGAATCGTTTTCCAGAATCACCAACTGCAACAATAAGGACTGATAATGCGAAAGAGTATATCAGTGGTACTATGGAAATTTATTGTAACCAAACGGGAATTCAAATTGACTCTGGTACAGCGTACACACCGGAATTAAACGGGTATGCGGAAAAGAAAAATCGCTCACTAATTGAAATAATGCGAAGCCTTCTGATTGAAGGTAATTTAGATTGCGATATGTGGCCTTTTGCTGTTAAAACTGCAGAATACTTAATGAATAGGTTACCTACAAAAAGTAATGAAAATTTTTGTACACCTTATCAGTTAGTATTTGATAAAATGCCTGACCTTTCCACAATTCGAACTTTTGGGAGCATTGGAATGGTCCATACACCCAAAGAAACTAAAAAGCAGGCGAATATTAAGCAAAAGAATTCAGGGTTAGTAAAATTAACTCCCATGGCTACAGCAAAAGTTCTCGTGGTTTTAATGAAACTGGTTACGAGATGTGGGATCCGAAAACAAAAAAAACAGTGAACACTCGCGACGTACGTTTTTTAGAGAATAAGAACTTAAAAAATTTTGATTTTGACAAAACGAAAACTGAATCAGATACCGAAACGATTGAAAACAATGAAATTGCTGAGTTACCTTTCACATCGCAACAGCCAATAATCATTGAAGCAACTGAAGAGGTAGTTTCTAGTGGAGATGATCAGAGAATTGTTGTTGATGAACACAATTACGCCTGTTATTTTCTGGCGATGTCAAATGGTTATTTCAAAAAACCAACTGGTTGTTTAAGTGATAATATTCCATTTACATATCGACAGGCAGTTTCGGGTGAATTTTCAGAAGAATGGTTGACTGCCATTGATAAGGAATTCAGTTCACTAGAACAAAATCAAACTTTTAAATTAGTTGAAATGCCACAGAATGCAAAGCTCATTGATACCCGATGGATTTTTTCTATAAAATTCGATGAACATGGAAATGAAATTGCAAAAGCAAGACTGGTTGCGCGAGAATTCAAGAAGGTACATGAACATGAGGAAAGTATCAAGTACTCACCAGTGTGTCCTCCCGATGTACTACGTCTAGTTTTGTCGATAGCTACAATTCTGAACCTCAATATATCATTAATTGATGTAACCACAGCTTTCTTGTATGGGGAGGTACTTGAAAATGTTTATGTCCAAATTCCAGAAGGTTTGAACCTAGATAAAAAGAAATACGCACTGAAGTTAAAACACTCACTTTACGGTCTCCAACAAGCAAGTCAACGATGGTATGAACTTTTGAAACGCGAAATCTTAGCAACAGGTTTCACAGAGTCAAGATCAGAACGCTGTTTATACTATCATCGATCTGAGAAGGGTGAACTATCTTTATTAGTAACACATGTAGATGATTTACTGTTCCTGTCAAATGACTCTAAATTTTGTGAACATTTCATGACAACATTAAAAGGACGCTTTCGATTAAAATCAGTTGAAGAACCAGGCCACTATCTAGGACTAAAACTCGATCGTGACCGTACCAACCAGATATTGCGCATCTCCTAGGGCAAATATATCGAGAAGATGGTAAATAATTTTGGTATCGACAGTAGAGCTCGCGCAAATACACCAATGGAGAACAGTTTGGAGATAGTCAAATCTTCAGAACCAAATGATGACTCCGAATTTCGTGGAATGATTGGGGCAATCTTGTACATAGCAAGGTACACTCGCCCCGATGTTAATTTTGCTGTTAACAAATTAGCCCAGTGTCAGGGTTATGTTACTGCTGAAATAAAAACTTACGCAAGAAGGGTAATCAAGTATTTACAGAATACATCAAACTTCTCACTTGAATACCACAGTGAAGATGACGAAAATTTACGAGCATTTGTGGATGCATCGTTTGCTCCAAATGACACTTGTAAATCAGTCAGCGGATACGCAATGTTTCACCGCGGAAACATAATTTTATGGAGCACCAGAAAACAGAGTATCGGCACATTGTCATCCACAGCCGCTGAAATTGTTGCAATCACTGATGCCGCAGATGAACTAATTGTTCTAAAACAAATTGCAGAAGAGTTACACACAGCCACTTACAGAATTACTCTACATGAAGATAACACTTCGGCAGCTCGAAATCTTGAAGGATGTCAACAACGTAGACTACGCCATTTGAATATTCGTAGCAGCTTCGTTCAGCAATTAGTAAGAGATGGAGAGGTGCAAATTATCGAAACTCCAGGCGCAAATCAAATCGCCGATATTCTTACAAAAGCACTAGATAGAGGCAAATTTGAGTCTTTTCGTTGTTATTTAGTAACCGAAAAATAATATATTTTAGTAATTCTATTTTTTGTCTTATAGAATTTTTTTTCCAATAGCTGATATAGTTTCACCTAATTCGGTAACTCAAATTTTTTTATTATTAAAAGCAAAATGAAAAATCATTGCATTACCTTTAATTTTGAGAAGGGTATTAATAATTAAATTCGTTCTTTGCGTACTTATGTTATATACATTTGAAGGAAAAGTTTTTTTGTGTAATGCACAAATATTTATGATTCAATGAAGCAAAGTAAATTTTATACACATAATTTAGAGTTACAAGTATTTTTGTTTACTTTTCGTATTTACAAATTTGTATGAAATGTTGTGTCTCCCGATAATCGTCGCAAAGTGTTTATTCATTGTATTGCATCTCATTCGATAATAGATCGCGCCACGGGTCATCTTTCTTCATTTCATTTTTTTACGTTTATCTTTTTGTTATGTTTGTTCGCTTGTATTTTTTGGTTAAATTTTGTTGTAACGGAAATCCCACCTTCACTCATTCTTCATCATCATCATCACGATCACTATATATATATGTCATACGTACACTCTCACCACGAAGTGCTTTCCCCTACTACTTTCGATCGTACATTGCTGTTGCTTCGCCATTTCGTATTCTGTTAATAATGTATTTTTCATTCGTGCAATAAACCTCAATATTACCACAAGTCTCAAGTTCTTTCGATCCTCGTTCTGTACGCCTCACATCATGGTAGCCATCGCTGCGGTAGAACTATGAGGAGAGACTTAAAAATTTTAAACAAATGAAATAATCTGTTAAATTTATTTTACTGTTGCGCGAAAATCTTTTCATGTTTTCTGTCGTGTAATATATGAAGAATTAATTGTTTTTTCTTCACGAGAAATTTAAACTCGAAATTTGATTAATTTTAATTTTTTGAAAATTCAAAAAATAAAATCGTAAATTTGAAGCTGAAGTTCCCGACTTAATAACGGCCGAACCTGGAAGTCATCGAACGCTAAAACCAAGAAGGACCGCCAAAGAGATCGAGTGAACAGCCCAAGGAAAACTGCTCCCGTCGTCGAGGACTCATCGCAGATCCACAAAATCGAGGACCCAACTTTTCGGACAACTCCAAACAAAATTTAAGCAGCCAGTACAACGGTCAACAGCAAAGAACAGAAAACTGGGATTATTCGTCAGCGCAACAGATGAAGTAAAGTAAAATATTTTATTTTTGTAAAGGTAATATTTATTGAAGTTGGTTATTTTTCGTGGTACATGATTGTGTATTTGAACTAGGTAGAATAATAATTAAATTTTTATGCCCCCAATAATTAGTCTGTGCGAAGGAAAATTGGGTGAATATAATATTAAAGAAGAAGAATTGAAAGAATTAATTAATAAATTTGAAGGTGAAAGAGTTATCGATATAAAAATAGAAACTTACGATTTACCCTACGTCACATATTTCACAGGGGAAATAATATTAGAGTCCTTTGTAGTACATATTTCAGGAAGAATAGAAAATATTAGTAGTCTAAAATATATAAAAATTGCAGAATCCTCAGTAAACTATTTCTCAAATAGAATTTATAGTTCAGAAAAATCAAAAGAAAAATTCATGAATAGATTTTTCTAATTGAATAAATTAAAAAAAACTGGATAAAATAGAAAATCGTGAAGAGAAAAGTTTAATAAAAAAATTAGAAAAAGAATCAATCGAAAATAAAAAATTCGCACCTATTTGTAACAAGGAAAATAATTTGTTAGGTTTTGAAAAAATAGAAGAAGAAATGACATCCCCAAACGAAATTAAACCCATACAAGCCCCACTTGGAAAAGTTTTTAATGGGAAATACTATTTAGATTGGCGTAGAATGATCATATCTGCTATCCGAGGTGCAGGATACTATGATATTTTTGGGGAACACGAATTTTTACAGCCATATATAAACAATATTGATGATTTAAATTTTCGGCCAGATAGAAATATGATAAATTACTGTAAAATGCAGGATAACGCCAAAGCGTTTGTTTTAGAAAGAGTATCTAATGAAATAACAAAACAAATACGAGATTGCAATACAGCAATTCTTATGCTAAAAAAATTAGATAATATTTACGGCACAAAAACTTCTGTCACTGCAAATATGGCAAAAGCGAAATGGATGGAATTTAGATTTCAGCCTGGAGGAAATATGAAAGGATTCCTAAAAAAATGGGATGAGCTAGTAACTGACGTAAGAGATAGTGGTAAAGAGGTCACGGAATCAGAGGAACTTGAAAATTTGCAATTAGCCTTATGTTACGAACAAGCAATTGCAAAAATACAATACGAAAATTTACCTTCAAATGAAAAAAATTTAGACAATTTTAAGAGAATATTAAGGGAAGACTCTGATCAGAAATTCAGAGATCAAACTTTGAAAAAACAGAATGGTAATAATAACCAAGTCAATAATAATTATAGAAATAATAATAATAATTATAATAGGAATAATTACAGGGGAAGATATAATAATTTTAGAGGTAGAAATAATTATAGAGGAAACGGAAATGGTCGAAATGGTTACACAAATGGTAATCGAAATAATTTTAATGGTAATAATAGAAATTTTAATAATAATGGGAATAATGGTATCAATAATGAACCAAATCAAAACCAAAATAGTAATTCGAATAGTAATGGCAATACCAGTAATGGCAATTACAGAGGAAATGGTTACAGAGGTAACTCAAATTATAGAGGAAACAATTATAGAGGTAATAATTATAGAGGCAATAATAGGAATGGTAATCAAAATAATAATCCAAAATGTTACAAATGTGGGCAATTTGGCCACATAGCGCAAAATTGTAATGGTAATGGTTCACAAGAAAATAATAACAATAATAATTTTAATAATAGTCAGGGAACATATCCCCCTAAAACTAATACAAGCCAACCGAACTCTAATAAAAAAGAGAATTCGGATCAACAGGTGAAAATGTCCTGTATGGTAAAAAAATTTAATGGAAATAATAATGAATGGTTAATGAACGAGCTAATAAATAATAATAATAATAAAAATGAAAATTATGATATATTAAATCATAAAGCAATTTTGGATGGAGCTGCAGAAGTGCATTTAACATCTGACTTAGATAAATTAGTCGATGTTAAAAAATTCGTGACTCCAATAAAATTGCAATGTGCAGGAAAAAATACTTTTTTATATGCTACCCATACGGGAAGAATGGTGATCAAAGTCGAGAATTCCAGTAAGATTCAATCATTGATAGAGTTAAAGGACGTTCATTATGTGCCGGATCTAAATTTAGATATCATCTCAGCCATAAAAATTACGAACACTGGTATGATCAATATAGATCAACAAAAGGATATAGCTAACATATATTTTATTGAAAATGCTGAAATAATAATAACAGCAAAAAAAGAAGAGGGGATATTTTATGTATATTATAATATCGAAAATAAAAATAAAAACTATAATAATAATATGAATAATAATGATAATAACATAATATGTGCACCCGTCACTCAAAATATAGATGATGAATGGGATGATTTCACTGTGGAATTAGAAATTCAAGAAGATGACGATAATGAAGAATCATCTGAGGGGGGTGAGAAAGATGAAATAAAAGAAGATAATAATGAAATTGAGGAAATACCTCAAAATCCACAAATAAATAATAATATTAATAAAAAATTAATTATACATAGGAGATTAGGGCATTTGAATGCCAGATATTTACAAAAACTTAAAAATTTGGCAGTAGGCATTCCAGATAATATAAACTTTAGGGATGAGGATTTCTTAAATTGCCAAATATGTTGCATTGCTAATAATTCGAGATTGGGTCATAATAGTGTTAGAAATAAACCTACTCGAAAACTAGAAGTAACATCCTCAGATATCATGGGTCCATTTACTCCTTCAGTGGCAAACCAAAAATATATCCTAACGTTTATAGATCATTTCTCGAAATATACGTTCGTGATGCCTATTGTTAACAAAAGTCAGGTAACGAATGAATTTAAGAATATTATATTATCCATGAAAAATAAATTCCCAGAGTACCCCATAGGGACTATTAGGTGTGATAACGCCAAAGAATATACTGATATAAAAATACTAAATTATTGCAAGGAAGCTGGCATAACGATGGATTATGTGGTACCATATTCTCCGGAATTGAATGGTGTTGCCGAAAGGCAAAATCAAACTTTAATGAGGAGAGTACGGGCCATGCTAATTGATGCCAACCTGGACATAAAGTATTGGTCTTATGCTGTGGTAACAGCGGCCTATCTAATTAATAGATCCCCCACAAAGGCAAACGAAGGATATAAAACACCCTACGAACTATTCTATGGGATAAAACCAAACCTTAAAAATTTAAAAGTTTTTGGAGCATTGACCTACAGACATATTCCTGTAGAAGTCAGAAAGCAAAATGCCACCAAAGCCAAAGCAAAATCTAAAAATAAAATTGACCCAAAGCTAGCTCATAGAGCCGAAAAAAATATAATGATGGGTTATACAAATACGGGATATTGTCTTAAAGACCCCTACAACACAAAATCATATATTTCATGTGATGTTAAAGTGGATGAAACTCAGAACATAAAATCATTACTCATAAATAATAAACCATTAGTAATAAAATCATCAGATTACGAATACGATTTGGGAATAATTAATCCTGTAATCATGAATATAAATATAAGATACAATAAAATATATATAGAAGATAATATACCCAAAAATTATTTTGATATAGAATCAAACCCTTTTAGAGATGATTGGATCAGAGCAATAAATGACGAATTTAATTCTCTCGATGATATGAACGTGTGGGAAATAGTCGACTATGATCGCCAAAAACTAATAGATACAAGATGGATATTCACAATTAAATTTGATGAATTTGGGAACCCAAAACCCAAGGCAAGACTTGTAGCAAGAGGTTTTAGGGATAGAACCGAATATAATATTGCGGAAACCCATGGCCCCGTAGCATCAATAGGGACAATAAGATCATTGCTATCTATAATAAATAAAGAAAAATTAATTATGGTACAGTACGATGTAAAAACTGCGTACCTAAATTCACCAATCATTAAACCTATATTTGTACGAAAACCTGAAGGTGTGAATATTAACACAAATCAGGTTTTAGAATTAAAAAAATCTATATATGGATTAAAAACATCTAGTAAGTCGTGGTATGACCTGTTGGACGCAAAAATAAGGGAAATGGGCTTTATTAAAACTAAGAGCGATAGATGCTTATATACACTAATTAATAATAATGAAAAAATATATTTTCTAACCTACGTAGATGACATATTGATCGCATCGAACCTGCAGTCATCAATTACAAAAATAAATGAGGAGCTACAGAAAGATTTTACGATCACCATCATAAATAACCCAAAATTTTTTGTGGGACTAGAAATAAATAGAAATATAGAACAAAACACAATAATACTCTCCCAATACAAACACATAGAAAAAATGCTGAAAAAATTTGGAATTTCGGAGTTGAAAAATACGAACACTCCGATGGAAACGGGATTAAAATTGGATAAAATTGAAGGTGGTATAGATGACACCGAATATAGGTCAATGATAGGTGGATTGCTATACTTAGCGAGACTTACAAGACCGGACATTTTATTCCCGGTAAATTTTCTATCCCGATTCCAAAATAACTCTAACAATACATTAAAAAATTATGTAAAGAGAATTTTCAAATATATTAATAATACGAAAAATTACAATATAATATATAAATCAGAAGGGGATGGTATACAGGCCTATATTGATGCCTCGTATGCACCCCAAGTAGATGAAAACAATATAGACATAAATAATTTAGGAAAGGGAAAATCCATAACAGGATTTATGATATTTTCTCATGGGGATTTAGTAGAATGGAACTGTGCTAAACAAACTATTCACGCATCATCTAGCACGGCAGCGGAAATAATCGCAGTTTATGATGCACTAGATACTATAAAAGTCACACAAAATATGAATTATGAAATTTTAGGTGAGAAATTAAGCGTAGATATAATGGAAGATAACATCTCAACGCAAAAAATATGTTCAGGGGGTAGTCAGAAAAAATCGAGAGCCCTAATGATCAAATGCTACTCAATTTTAGAGGCATTTGAAGAAAAAATAATATTCTTTAGAACTGTAAGCTCCGAAAATCAGTTAGCAGACATTTTGACAAAATCACTAGATCGATCAAAATTCGAAAATATTGTTGTCAAAATATTAAACGAAACAAATATTTACACATAATATAATATAAAAATAATTCGTTTATTCCAAAGTCATAATATATTTCAGAATTCATCATCATAATATAAAAGTCGTCCCAAGTCCAAAATATAGGTCGTAACATGAAAATAAGTGCTTAAATATAACCTTCAATTTAATGCAAAATTAGTACTCAACAATACCATTTACCGGAAAATACTTGCAATAGATAAATGCTTCGAATCTCGAAAATATTAACAAAGAAAAAAGCAAGAAAATCAAGCAAGTAGAAACCCTACATTTCGAATAATAAAAATTCTGTACATTTTTCAACAACCGTGAGAGAAATACACGTAATATTCCCACACGAAGTAATGAAAGGCAATTCTACGACAATAAACACAATAGAGATTAAACCCATTACATGACCGCAAATTAAGATAAGTCGAAAACGTTCCTCTATCATATAAAATGTTGTAAGCGCCAGTTCAAACACAATGATGTACTCGAAAGATAAAGAAGCGATGCGATGAATATTATTCTATAATCTTTTCATGTCATGTACAACAGATAATACCTGTAAAACGTAACGTTTCTGATAACCGATCGTGTGCCTCATAAACCTTTGTCAATTTATTTAATCGTGATTATTTTTCCTCCTTTCTTCAATTCTTATATAGACGTAAATGTTCGAGAATATTTTCAGAGCACACTTCCGAATATATTTTATATTAGTCATCAATATATACGAAAAAACTTTTTGCATGTTACCATTTTTATTTTTTTTTATATACATTTTTATAATTATTAATATTTTTTATTCGATGCCATATATTATTCAGCATCACATATTAACCTACTATTGCATGTATTTTACTATTTATTTATTTATTTATTTATTTTGAATTATTATTCTCGAAGCACAGCAAACCAAAATTTTTTTTAGAAACATAGAGTTACCATAATATTTAAATTAATACGATGTCAACATTTTTTTAGAAAATATTTTATTACGTATATGTCATTTTTAATATTAACATTTTTATATAAACAATAATAATTTTACTTTCAGCGTCGAACATGATGAAGAACTCATTCGATAAAATTTCAGGGGGGTGTTGTAACGGAAATCCCACCTTCACTCATTCTTCATCATCATCATCACGATCACTATATATATATGTCATACGTACACTCTCACCACGAAGTGCTTTCCCCTACTACTTTCGATCGTACATTGCTGTTGCTTCGCCATTTCGTATTCTGTTAATAATGTATTTTTCATTCGTGCAATAAACCTCAATATTACCACAAGTCTCAAGTTCTTTCGATCCTCGTTCTGTACGCCTCACATCAAATTTTGTGTGCTTTATTTTATTCTTCTCGTCATAATTTTATCAACTCGAGAAGGGTGTTGGGGTTTTGGACTTGTCGATACACTTATCACGATAGAATGTTAAAAACCACAAAAGTTGATTATGTTCTTTTCACCTTTCCTTGTGTAACAATTAAGTTTTCTTGGTAGGTTGATGAATCATAGTGTAATGCTATTCTAATAACGTGCATGATCTTAAATAAAGATTGTTAATTAATATTTCTGCGTTTATTAAAAACCAACAGTACTTTAATATTGTTGATACGAAATCCCACCTCATCTCATTCTTCATCATCATCATCACAACATTATATATATATATGTCATATGTACAGTCTGGTCACGAAGTGTTTCCCCTACTACTTTCGATCGCATATCGCTGTTGCTTCACCATTTACTTTTTCGTTTGTGAAATATATTTTAGTTGCGAAATAAACCTCTTAAAAGTCAAAAGTCTCAAGTTCTTTCGATCCTCGTTCTGCATACCTCACATCAAATATATTATACATTATCAAGAATTCTTCATTTGTTTGGGCACATAGTTATGTTCATGACCGCAAGCGCTGCAGTCGATCTTCAAATGAAAATCCCCCATTGCATGAACTGAACTGATAAGGACTTGGAAAGAATTCCCAATTATACAATTCGCAAGTCTGAAACGTCTCGTAAAATGTAGCTATTGCACCTCTAGTATTAATTCATTAGTTCATTGCACTTGACAATTTTATTTTATCAAAGTAGGTAATTCTATCGAAGTGTTCATAATCTCACTCCAGGTTATAATAGAAATATTTCGCACCTAATCGTAAACCTGGACAAAGTTGCTATGACGACGGAAAATCCCTCCGAATTGATGTCAAAAGAAGTAGAATCAAAAGCTGGTGTTGTCACATTCAACCCCCCCGTTTACATCCAACGATATATGACCGTAGCCAAATTACTTCAAAGCGAGCCCTGGAATCACCGAATATCCAAGGTTACCTATTCAGTCCGCAGTATTTTTTATTATTCACCTATTTTAGAAGAATATGATAGACATTTATTGTCGTTGAAGGTTGTTGACTTCGGATGCGCCGAACTCAAACTATTCAAGTATCTCAAACGCATTGAAAACATTACTCACATAAGTGCCGTGGATGTTGATGAAAAATTGATTCTCAATAATTTGTATTCTGCGAAACCTCTTCTATTTGAATATATATCGGGCTTTTCTAAAAGGCTAACTGTGAATTTATTTCGTGGTACCATTGCTGAGCCAGATGAACGACTCATGAATGTGGATGCTGTAATATGTATTGAATTGTATTTATCTTTTCTATTGTGCATATTTTTACGTTCTCTAAACCTTTTTCTGAACTAAACCTACTTGCGTTAGAATTGAACATTTGTATTCTGAAGTTCTGGACCTCGTCCCAAGTACAATATTTAAGTACTTGAAACCAAAACTAGTTATTTTTACTACCCCAAATGCTGACTTTAACGTACTTTTAAATCTAAAGAAATTCAGACACGATGATCATAAATTTGAATGGACTCGAGCAGAATTCGAAAACTGGTAAACTTTGATGCTACATATTTTGTTTCTACTGTATGTTTCACCTTTTAATAATATTATTTTAATTTTGAAGGTGCTCGAATATCATACTCGATTATCCGAACTACGATGTCTCTTTTGAAGGCATTGGACATGGTCCCGAAGGTACCGAACATTTAGGTTGCTGTTCACAAATGGCTGTTTTTTCTTTAACAGATGATGATCTTTGTATTAACACCAATAATGATTTGGTAATTTTTAAAATCAATGAATTCACTTTCCATTCTGCTCTGCATGAAAGGAACAATTTTTTTTTTTTACAGCTGATTAGTAAGCCTTATGAACTTCTTTACACGGTTGAATATCCCTTCAAGGAAGATGAGAGGAATGATGAACAAAAATTTTACGATGATGTAACATTTAGGATTAGTGATATAACTACAAGTAGAGATGGTTTTAAATTTCAACGTTATGATTCAAAATTTGAAATACCAATTCATTATCTATGGAATTTTCTCAAAAACTGGTGTTCTACTGAGGAAATATTTCTGTTAGTACATTTGAATATCTCTTTTCGGTTTCTTTCTTTCTTCTTCATGTAAGATATGTTTTCAGGGAAAAGCTTCAAAATAGAGGTTATTTAATTTACAAAAACGATGATGATTTGCCAGTTTTGGTATATGATGCTTACGATGACTCAGGAGATGAATCGGAAGAATCTTATGATGGACACGATTGTAAGTTTGTTTCGAGTATGGATGAAGAAAACTGGGCCAGCTAGTCCTTGATAACAATTTAGTCCATTCTAATTTTATTTTTTCTAAAATTTCATTACTAGTTTTTTTTTTTTATGAATGTTACTCAAATATATCTTGAAAATTTAACAGAAATTATTGCCGTTATCTTTATTTTCAGTTAAAAATTTATTCACAAACTATAATTTAATAAAAGAAACCAAAAGAATAAACATAAAAATTAAGTCTTTATCTTTTTCGATTTCTTGGAAGAGAGTTCCCGCTGAGTTTTCTTACGTTTCTTCTCTGAACTATCTCGAAATATTTTCAGTTCATCACAGAATAAAACCTGAAATGAATAGTTTAATTTGGTTCACAATTTGGTTAGAAACAAAAATACAATACTGCATGATGTGTTGCCTACTACAACTTCAGTTGGGTGATAAATTGAAGCATTTAGCTTCAGAAGTATTGAGGATAGATAGCTGGTCACGAGAACCTTTTTTGTTATTTTCGAATCAAAAATTGAAGTGTAATGTTTTTTGAATTTACTCATTTCATTTTGCTAAGGAAAATTCAAAACTTCAGAGCTTACAACTCGAAACAAAAGACTGATAGACCAGTGTCCAGGAGGAAGTTTTTTTTTTATTTGACGTGTATTACCTAAACTTTGCATAGTGCCGACTTCTCGTATAACACCCTGAATAACAATAACCTGAGCTGGCACAGAGCAACCAATTCTACAGTAAAGATTTTCTCCTCGACAGAAACTACTTTTATGTGATTTTATTAAAAGTTATTTCATCATGTTCTTACCAACAGGCTAACCAAATCAAAAAGAAATAGAAGCTATCTGCCGATAAGAAATAGCCAAATTAAGTAAAATATTGAAATCTGACTAATCCAATAATTCGAAAATTAGGATAAGTACTAATTTTTGCTTTTTTTAAATTTCAATAAAAAGTATAGTCCAGTCGTAATTTCAAATGTTGAAACTAAAACTGCAACTCAAGAAAAAAATTCACTATCAAGTTTTCAAAATTAACAAGTGACTATATTCTAAAATATGCAGAAAACTCGAGGTCTGTTCCATTAAAAAATTCAGCGTACAGTCCCCAATGATCTCACTATTCGCATTATACTATGAGCCAAGTTGAAGACACCCTAAAGAGCGTCAATAACGAATATTGTCAACATTTTAGATATTTAGGGTAACATCACTCCAAAAGAGGGTATTCACTATATAGACTAGCAAATAAATGATTCCCAATATGGCCTGTTTGTTATTCATGACTTTTTAGCTGTTCGGGAAACAATTCGCTCTAATAAAAATTAAAGCACTATACTGTACATTAAAACTGAAAAAGAAAGCAGTTTTCTAACTTCACGACGTGGAAAATGACAAGATAGAAGTCATGTTTTAAAAGCGCTTCAATCATACTTTACGAGAATTTTCATTCAACAAAAAATAATTTCACTTACACAATGAGGCCATCCGGCATATTTTCCATAAATAGACCGAAAATGATTCCCAATTTCATTGTATACTCGATTCGTAACAGATTTAACATTTTTCAAGTGAGGCAAATAATATTTAACAGCAATTTGGAAAACGTGAGTATCGACTGGTATTGCTTCTAAGTGATCCAAAGACATGAGGCAGATGCAATCGGCTACCTAAAATATAATATTCCAATTAAAGAACTAAAAAGTATTAGAAACTTCTAAAAACTTCCAATCAATAAACAAAAATAACGAATTCATTAAAATAAAACAGTTTCAAAAGGACAAAAATCAAATGTCATAAATATTCAATTCAAAGAAATAAATTACTAACCTTAGCACCGATACCCGGTAATTTCACTAATTCAGTTTTCGCTTCTTCATAAGGCAATTTAATGAGTTGACTAACCCAATCATTTCCACCAAATTCTATGATTTTACTAGCAGCTTGTTGAATAAATCTGGCACGATATCCAAACGCCGCCTCTTGTAAATCGTTCAAAACTGAACTCTTTGCAAGGCTTTCAACACAAGGAAAATCGTAATACTTAACGCCATTGACGACTCCTATTTCATCTCCATAAAATGTACACATCTTCTCCACCATAGACTTAATCCTGTAAATATTCGGGATGATTTTATAACATGATTTTCGTAAAATAGACGATTTATATTATACCTGCTGATATTATTATTCGAAGAACAGATGAAGGTGAAAATATTTTCGACAGGTTCTTGTCGCAGCATTCTGATTCCAGTAAATTTTTTGGAAACCTCTGAAAATATAGGATCACATTTAGCCCATTCATCGTAAAGATCGCTCAACGACTCGCCGTTCAAACGAAAATAGTTTCTGAGTAATGTTTCTTCATCTTCGTCTTGCACGCCATTCGATTTCACTGTTTCGAAAATAATATGATCATCATCTTGCCGCAAAGTCCAAATACGATGGGCAAACACACCTATCCAAGAATTGTCTCCCAGACATTTCCACCTAAATAAAACCGGGAAAGTGACAAATGAACGCAAACAGTTAAAATACCCAAATAAACCGTATTCATTGACATTTTATGTTTTTCTTATTACCGAAATGCTTGTCCTCCATTGAATGTGTACAGAAAATTGAGTTCATTTTTGATTATTTTGATTTTGCGGGACATAGTATATTAAAATACAACAAATAACAAGCTGTTTCAATTAAAAACGGCAAGATGTTTGGCCTTTGTACATTTAATAAAAAAAGAATTCAAACAAATGAAGAAAAATTGTAGTTCTACAAACCTTTTGCACTCGCTCGCACACTAACCATTAGCGCTACTACTTTCGATAACGTATACTAACACATTCAGGTTGTACAAACAAACACGACTTTTTTCTCTTGTTCACCCAGAAGGCTGAAACTCATTTCCCACTCAAAACTTTAATCTTGTAATGGAGGGAGATCGCTCATCTTCCTCAAACTTGTAAATCATACTTTCGTTTAATGCATTATAGTATTTCAAACTAACTTGTTTCTTTCCTTGGAAGTTAAACCTCACTTCATGGTAGGCAGAGCTGCGATTCTCAAACAAAGTTAGTAGGAAGTGATACTTAATCATTCATTTAAAAGATTTGTAATTTTTTTTACTATATATAAAATCTTTGAATTTTACTCATAATTTTTCGTTCATTTTTCCGCCAAAATTCACTTCAGAATTTCAAACTGTTAGATGTCAGTAGTTAGTACTACTGCAATCAAGATTTCCCACAGTCAAGTTCTCGTCATTTTTATCTGTGTCTTTCTTCACTTTCTGTTTTTCTGGTCAAGAGGTGACGCTCATTTCACTTTGTATTCAATATGGCGATAAGACTATAATTATGTTTAATTATCTTTTCAATAAATTAAGTTTACTTTCTCACGTTTTTCAAGTTTATTTTATGATTTAATCAAGTGAAACTATATTTAATCTGAACTCAGTTGTTTGTAATTGGTGCTGGAATTAAATATAAAGTGATAGCAGAGTTCAAGTGTGTTCGCGCCTTATCATCAAGTATTACGTTCGTATTTTATTTTACGAAACAATTTCAAGTCTGTAAGTCAAGATCATTTAATTTTTCAAGTTTGTTTTTCAAGGAATTTGCAGGTTGTGTTCGTCATTTTCATCTTTAATGGCTCCGAAAACACGTAAAGGCCGTTCTCAAGTTCCTGCTCTTCCGGTCACGAAAAAGAAGCAGGTATCCAAAATCAAGAAGGTATTGTTTAATCTAGTGGTTAACACTGTGACAACCGACACGTTAGATGAGATAGTGCAAATTCAAGATCTACCACTTGTTCAAGAATTGTCTGATATGGCTGGGGAAATCAAGATGTCTGCGAATACTACGACTGAACTGACCATCATCGTTACCTTTTTGGATTCCGGAAAGATTGTCAAGAAAGTTCAACCGGGTCAATCGCCTTCTCCATCCATTGAAAGCAATCAAGATAAAATAAAACCTTTACGTATGTTAAGTCAAGATATCTTGTCTACGTCGTTCTTAAGTCCGTCAAGTAGTTTGTCGAGTCAAGTAGAAACATCAAGCTCAAGCAAATCGCCGTCTGCCATGCCATCGAATTCAAGTCAAGTAAATATTAATGAAAATTATTCAAGTGTTGTTTCAGAAATTAAACCGTCGTCGAATGTCGATAGCATGATAGTCGACTCCGCGTCAAACGCACTCACGGTGCTTGATTTCTCAAAAATATCACCAAAAAGTCATTTTGTTCCTCCTCCCGGACTAACTAACATCAGTCAAGAATCAAGTTTTGGTAAAGTACCAAATTATCAATAATCAAGAGCAGGCTTTATGCCTGCACCTCAAGTGTCAAGTTACCCTACGCTTTTCAAGATTCAAGTTCATTTGTACGCGATGCCAATCAAACATTATCAGGTAACATTTATACTCCTATGAACACCTCATTTCAGTATCAATGTTACCCGACTATGGGCCAATTTCAAATGGTTCCACTGATTCTGTTGAGTACATATGGAAATAATGAGAAGCTCAAGGGTAAACAAAATTTCAAGAGGTGGGAGAGAGACATCAAGAACAACTTAGCGGCGGCAAATGCGATTGAGTGGATCACATTCCCTCCAGCTGAACATCTCAACCTTCCTGAGAACATTCGCCAAGGTGTCGATGCTCAAGTACAGAACCTGATTCGGATGAATGTAGCACAACCGATCAAGATGCTAATCTTTCATCTCGAATCAGCCTGTGAAATTTATCAAGAGCTCAAGAGGCAGTACGGTAGTAAGACGATTCATGACATGATTGCTGTCATGAACCGTCTTGACGATCTTAAGTACGTAGAAAACACAGAATTAATTCTGTTTCTTTCAAAGTTCGATGCCACTCGACAAAGCCTTGTGGAATTTGGTCAAGTTTTTCCACCCTCCTTCTGGCTTATCAAGTTAATTCAAAAATTAAATCCTTCGTTCGAGGCGGTAATCGATACTTTATGTGCTCGAGCAGGTGAGGACTTGTCTGAGGAAATTCTACGTACATCCATTTTGGATTACGTACAAAGGAAAAAGTTGACATCTGCTAAACCGGTGGAAAGTGCTCCAAAGCGTCAAGAATACAGCATCGACTCCCTCGACACCTCAGTCAAGTAAATAGCCTGCTCCAACATCAAGTACGTCATCAAGTAATGTTAATTGTAAGTCCCTCGACGAATCAAGTAATAAATCAAGTGTCAAGACAACTCCTACTGCTCCCACAAAACAAAATCAAGATGTCAAGAAGGAGAATCAAGATAGGAAAGTCTGGTGCAAGGACTGTGGCTGGAATGGTCACACAGCAGACAAATGTTTCAACGGCAACAAGAAGGTATGCTACCGGTGCCAGAAACCTGGTCACAAAACCAGAAACTGTCCTGCGCCACAACCAGATCCTAATAGTATTTCAAGTGAGTTGCATTTAATTAATTTAAATGTAATTAATAATCAAGATTCGTTACATCAAGATTCATTAAATCAAGATACCGATGTTTTTGTGATTAATAGTGGGGCCACAAGTAATGCTGTAGCTCACATTCACCAAGTTTTAAACTATCGAGCTTTCCCGAAAGATAAAACTTTGGGACAAGCTGGTAAAGATAGTGACGCATCCATCCTACAATAGTCTTGTTTGTTTTACATACACTTTTATTTTTTTTTTTTTTTTAATTATAATACCACACTTTCCACGGACTGTCCATATTTTTTCAATCTTTTTCCTATTTCTTTACAAACCATCATGTACAGAAACATGAATATTCACATTTCTGTACAATTCTCTTGGTTTCTTCTTTCTTTCCTTGGTTTTTCCTCAACATCTTATCTTTCCTCATACTATATTATATTTCATTTCTCCTACCAAATTTGTCTGTCTGCGGAATAGTCTCTCGATGCAATACATATTTATCTCTGTACTGGTTTTTTCTATACCCCTACTTAATTTATATTTTTTCTCTTGCTAAAAATAATCCATTTGTAAGTGCTTCACTGCACAGTTTGTTTTCTCTCTTTGAAGTGGTAATATGTGTTTTAAATGACGTCTAAACAGACAAATTTTTATTTTATTAAACATGAAAAGTGAATTAATCATGTGTTGAAATTTTCTCCTTGGGCAAATGGGTTGACTTTAATGATATTTCCTTGCATTTTTGACCAAGAATGTCAATCAAGTAAGTGAAAATCCATGGAAATCAAAAACCTTTGGTTTATAGATATAAAAATTTTCGTCTATGCATGGTATAAATTTGGGTCCAAGGACACCTGGCTGGCTATCCGGTCGGGCAGTGGTAATTCTGTGGCCACTGTCCTTTGTGTATGAATATTCCAAAGTCCATGGTTGTGTGTTTTAAAAAAGAAAGCTGGCTTAAAGAATTTTGTAGGGACTGAAGGAGGATTGCTGTAGAGGCCCCCCCTGGCATTCCACATATTTTTTTCCACTTTCCGCATATACTATGTTCCAAGGTCATTCATAACTACAAATCCATGTTAACTTCTGTCTAGGTTTATCTAGAATTTTAATAATATTCATTCAACACCATGCCTTGCTGAGTATTTACTCTCGAGACATTGGGTTATGATACAATAATACACGTGTTGTAGTAAAACACACAAAAAAAATGGCGGCCGAACAGGGACCCGAACCATGTATCCATAGGTCAAATTTACTGAAGTCAAAACTCCAAGGTCGTGTTGTTTTATTAATTCTTCAACACGCCTTGGATATTTTTTTGGATTGTACCCTCGTTTGAGGATAGCAAATATTATAAAATACCTATAGGTATTGGGAAAAAACGTGATTTCACACCATATTAAACAAATTTTTCACAGACACAGCAGTTTTGAACCTGTGTGCTTTTGTTTTTAGCACAAAAACTCAAACAGTCGCCTAGTTGCCTGTAATTAATGTTAAAAAACGATAAAAAAAGAAATCATGTCTAGCTTATTATGCATCTTGATCCAAAAAATATAAATACCTTGGAAAAATATAAAAAAATCGATATTTTTAATTAACCCATCGATTCTTAAAACTCGAAAAGTCTCCAAGGACGCATTTCCAACTTGCGCAATAATAATAATAAAAATTAAAATACTTGAGGAAAACTCCATGAATCCTTACATGACAATAATTGATCGATTTCCAAGGAAAAATATCGCTAAAAACCCACGCTCGTTCTCCAAATAAAATAATTTGAATTTTGAAAAATTTTTAATTTTGCTAAACAGTCTCCTCTCCTAACTGAAAGGAAAAACTAGAGAAAAATATTTTTATTTAATTTGTGAATTTTATGTTCCTTTAATTTTTGTGATTTATTTGTATGTCCGTGGTTAACGCAATAAGCATAATGACGAGAGATCGAAGGGCTAGATCTGACCCTACACCTCAAAATGACCCAAATCCTAATTTGCAACCCAGGGTACAAAATCCTAGAGGTAGACCAGGTAAAACACCACAACAACAACCACAATTAGAAAGTGTGAATGCACAATTACCCGAAAACATGCCCTTGGAACAAGAAATTGATATCCTTGGACTCCAAAGCAGTGGTTTTCACATTGAAGTATTTGACAAAGAATACCAACAACTTGTTAAAAAATTAAAAGAATTTGGTTTTAAAGAAATAGTTGTGTCCAAGGTCCCTCCATGTCAAACAGACCTGAAAAACAGAACATATTGGACAACACTAAACAATGTCAATGCCAATATCCATAACCTAGCAAAACGCTTTGACCTTAAATTTGCAAATCTTGACCACGTATTACTCTTTTTTGACAAAAATCAAACATACGATATTGACAACTACTATTTTAATAAAGACTTATGACCACACCCCAAGCACTGAAGCCCTTGGTCTAATGGAGGAGAAATTTAGATGGATTAGTAGGGGAGAATCCGACCCCTCATTACAAAAAAATGTACCAGCTAAAAAGGACAAAAACCATAAAACTAAAAACGAAAAAACAGATGAAACAAATTTAGATTCCAAGAAACCCAAGGTTGGAAATATTTCTCCAGAAAGTTCTAAAGATATAACAAATACACCAGAATCATTTGACCCGCTAGTTGGTGCAGGATTTTAAAATCTTCTGGATGGTGAAATAGATGGGGGAGAAATGATCCTCAGAGCATCGATTCCAAATTATCTTAAAGCTCCATACGTATTAATGAAATTAAAAGAACTTATATTTCCACTCCTTGCCAATTGTGGTTCTCCATGGAATTTTGTAGAACAAGATGCTTTTAAAGCAGTTCTGAAAGTCTGTCCCGATTTACAATATACGGAAATCCCAACTTCGAATCTAAGCATCAAAGCCATTATTGGAAAAAAAGTAACCAAAGTTACAAAATCGATATTCATTACCTTCTATTTGTATGATGCAGAGACTGGAGATAAAATTCCTGTCAGGACTGTAATCTGCATAGTTGCAAGATTCAACATTCCATGGATCCTTGGCAGAGAATTTCTGGTGGCATATCATGCAGCAATAGGGTTTGGTAATAGAGAAGGACTAACTTTTATAACACCTGACGGGAAAACTCATATGATTTCTACCTATACATACGATAAAGTTCAAGCATTGGTAACAGACAATAAAGTCCAAGATCCCCTTAATTATTTAAGAGATTGTCCCATCGTGTTTTCCCAGGAGACTGATATGGCACAAACAGAAAAAGAAAGTCTAGCACCGATTTATAAGCTAGAACAAAAAATCGTAGACAAAGATAAAAATCTTAACGAGTTGGATTTTCAGAAACCCATCTTGGGGGAAAATAGCTCCAACCCTGAGATGGATGAGACAAAGGAGCAATTTGAAATTGAATTAACAACAGAAACAAATGAAGATTGCATCGAGGCTCTTATAGCCATACTCCAAGGTCAAGGTAGAGAATATGATTCAGGTTTTGATGAAATCAACCCCGATGAAGTAACTTTAAAAAATGTTGCCTCCATCCTAGGGAAAATCTCTGTGGAAGCAGAAAAAGAGAAAATGGAAAACAAAAAACCAAAATATGATCCTGACTTCCAAAAACTTAGAGATGAATTCGAACACATATTCAGACCTGAACCTGGAGCTTGCAACCTTTATAAACACCATTTGAAAGTCAGAAAAGACTATAAATTAACTATGTGTAAAACGTATCCCGTTCCAAGGCATAAAAAAGAAACAATAATGGAAAAAATAAAAGAATACTACAACCGTGGCATAATAAGACTCTCAAAATCATCTTATAGGATTCCATTAGTAGCAGTTCCCAAAAAGGATGGGTCCTACAGGCCCTGCGGTGATTTCAGACAGTTAAACCAATACTTGGAAACACAAGGAGACGAAGTTCCACACATAGACGAGCTAAAAACCCAGTTTGCAGGGTCAAAACACTTTTCATCTTTGGACTTCAGAGAAGGATTTTTACAAATATTGCTTGATGAAGAATCCTCGCAATATTGTGCGTTCGTATTCGAAGGTTTTCCTTACAAATTTACACAAATATCATTTGGCACGAAGGATTTCATACAAGTATTCCTCTCGGCAATTCAACAGGTATTCAGAGAAACAGAAGAATTTGTGGCTGCCTATGTCGACGACATTTTAGTTCATTCGAAGTCCAAGGAAGAACATCTCAAACATCTGCGTGTAATATTCCAAAGAATTTTAGATGCAGATATGACGCTAAATGAAGACAAATGCAATTTTTTCCAAGAGTCCGTGGTTTTTATAGGCCATCACATTGGAAAAGATGGCATTAGGCCTATAGAAGATCGAGCAAAAATAATCCAAGACTTCCCAACACCAAGAAACCAAAAAGCAGTGCAATCATTCCTCGGGATTGTAAACTTCTATAGATGTTTTATACCACAATGTGCAGAAATAGGCAAACCGCTCTACCACCTCTGTGGAAAAGTTCCATTTGAGTGGACTGATTAGTGTGAGACTGCCTTCAACAATTTGAAAAAAGAAATCGGTAGACAACTTCTTGAAGCACATCCAAGGTTTGATAGGCCATTTTTTATCATGGATGATGCCTCAGGGTATGGGATTGGTGGCTTCATTTATTAAATGGAAGACGATGGAATAACTCCAAGGATCGTCTCCATGGTTAGCCATTTGCTCTCAAGGGCTGAAATCTACTACATGACGTATGAGAGAGAGCTGCTGGCAATCATCTATATGTTGAAGAAATGTTATTTTTACCTCCTTGGCTACCCCATCATAGTGTTTACAGATCATCAAAGTTTGAGCATGCTCAGAAATGAGAAAAGATACTGTTCTCCCCGGGTTGCCAGGTGGATCACAACATTAGAAGAGTTTAACATAAAAGGAATTAATCATGTTGCTGGATCCAAAAACAAAATTGCAGACACCCTCTCTCGATATCACAAAATTTACATTTGCGGTTCAGACAACTTTATTGTACCAACCTCAAATGTTCAAGCACCGGAAATGACCATAAGCGCTTTAAAACCTTTAGCTGAAAATTCCTTAATAAATTCCAGGAATTTTAGTCAGTGGTACAAAGAGATTCCAGACGCAAAAAAATCAGATCATGAGATTTATTTAACACAGAACTATCAAAAAAACCAAAGAGTTCCCAAAGAGAATGAATTGCTATATCTCCAAGGTTGTGATGGAAAAAAGAGAATATATCTACCAAATTGCAAAAGAGAACAATGCATTAAATATTATCACACAGATGCTCAACATCCTGGGATTAATAAAACAACAACAATCATACAGAGATATTTTGATTGGCCAGGATGCAAAGCAGATGTCATTGAATATGTGAAAAATTGTAAAAAATGCATGACATGTAAAAGAGCATCCCTAACACCTTACAGCAATATGAAGAATATCATTGCTAAAAAGAAGGGTGAATTGGTAGCTGTAGATTATTTTGGCTCCTTTCCTAGGGGGAGAGGTTCCGTGGAGAAGATATTAGTAATCCTTGACGTGTTTACGAAACATGTGAAGCTTTATCCTGTCAAACACATGGACACCCCCACCACAGTCAGAAAAATGGAAGAATATATAGATGAATTTGGGAAACCCTTATGTGTTTTATTTGATAATGGACCCCAGTTTGCGTCAAATAAGTGGATCAACCACTGGAAAAAGAAAAAGGTTGAGATTTGCTTTACCTCAATATTTTGCCCAGCCTCAAACTCGGCTGAAAGGGTCATGCAGACCTTAGCTGAGTGTATGAGGATGCACTTGGATAACAAAAGAAGACATTCATCATGGCCTGATCTAATCCAAGGAGTTGAGAGAAAAATTAATACAACTGAGCATATTATTACTGGAGAAACACCAGTTGCTCTTCATCTCAAACTCAGGCCTACGATCCGTGGAAGTGAGAAATTAGAGAAAATTCCTGAAAAAGAATATGAGGATATACTAACAAATAAAAATAAAGATAAATCAAAGGCAAAAATATTTCTCTAAATCACACCCACATCCTGTAAAACTCAAACCAGGTGATATAGTTTATGCAAAAACACACTTCCAGTCTTCCAAGGAAAAGAAATTTGCAAAAAAGTTAGCACCACTTTTCCAAGGACCGTTTTCCGTAATAAAAGAATTAGGTCAAAATGCCTATAGATTGGAAAATTTGGAAGACGGAATTGAAGAAGACCATCACCTTAATAACCTAAAATATTAAATAAAAACTAATAAAAATTAATAAAACGAAATAAAATAAAATCCTAACAAAATAAAAAGAGAAAAAACGAGAAATACGAATAAAATCTACACAGAATAAAACACATATTCACGAATACGCGTTTTTCCACCGCCCAAAAATGCGGCGAATAAAACGCGATGGAATAAATAAAATAAAATGAAAAAATGAAAAAATAAATAAAAAAATAAAATAAAATGAAATAAAATAAAAATTCCCCAACATCTTAGAAATGAAAGAAAATGATCTTTATCTGTTAAGATACAGGCACGTGTGCGTGTAGGTAAAGTGGTAATGAATAGGACCAGGCCACTACCCCTTACCTCGACACTCCATGGAAAGGAAGCCTTATCTTTGAACATTAAAGTAAACTTTAACAGACATTGAAAGATCGCAAATCACTCTTACTATAACTGTTTCACTGTGTACATCAAATTATTTCTTCTCTCTTTTTCATTTTTTGTTTTTTCCAAGTGTTTCACTATTATTTAGAATTCTTTAAATTAATTTATTTCTAATTTCCAAGGAATTATTACGATCGATTAAACATCGCAGAGAATAAAACATCGATTTCGAGTAAGTTTTTAATGCAATATTTTCGATCTTTTCGTGAAATTAGAAGGCATGGTTTTTTATAATAGTGAAATTTTTTTCAACAGAATAATCCTTTTTGAATTCGATACTCCATTTTCCACGGAAATTCATCATAAATTACATGAGTTTTAAAAATAATAAAAACAATTTACCGCGAAAATAATTCCATGGAGTTCGAAAATAAAAATAAAATTTTTTCAGAAAACGTGCTCAATCGAAAACGAGGTGAAATTCATAGTTTCCAAGGTCAATTCAGTGGAAAAGGCAATTGCCGGCATTGTCAAACGCCTTCAATTCCTAGTCATGCCTTCCACGATCTCCCGCATACCACTTGTCACCGGCATCCAAACACGTGCGACATTGATTCAGCAAAAGAACAGGCTGATTCGAGCGGCGGCATTAAACAGGGGCGCAATGGACAAGACCTTTGAGATGTTGGTTTCTCCTATTGATTTTGTACAACCCATAATCACAGACTCCATGGACCTCACTTTTTCTCCGCAACAATCAACGGCAGTCAGCAGTTTGGAAGAAAAGTTTGTGATTCCGAAAACCGAAACCACTCCAGCGAAAAAGTTGGCGGCGAAAAAACGCGTGGTGCGAGAACCTGTTCGTTTCCTTGGGAAACGGAACTCAGCTTTTTGCAAATGCCAGGGGCAAGCACGCTTTAGGCTACGACACGATTCTTCGCTGGGTAATATAAATTTAAATAAATTACACGAAAATTTAGGTGACGGGGAAAGTGACTCTTTCACAATTATAGACGACTTGCAAGTTGGTAAAATTGTGGCAGAAAAAATTGATTCATCACCAAAAGTGGAAAGACATCAACCTCTGAGTCCATGGATAGTAAAATTGCGGCACTGAGTAAATTAAATGATGAACTTCTTGAACTTGCAGAAAATTGCAAAAATAATAATTTTTCATTAATTTCAGTCAAGAGTGAGTACAACATGGTCGACGAATCAGGTCCTTCCATGGAAATAAAAAATTCTGTTTTCCCTATCCTCGACGAGATTGATATTACGTCAGACAACTCCGAGGATGACTCAGATTTTTTGAGGTGATTTCAACAGAAGTCGCACCACCTTCAAAAATTGAAATCAGCCCAAAGGCTGATTTTGTGTTCGTAAATACGCATTCCTTGGACCTGACTGGTGAGAACTTAATTAAATTTAACGGGGAAAATTTTGATTTTGAAAATGTAAATCCAAGGTCATTCACCTCTGAATTTGAAATTATCTCTCGAAATGAAATCTCACCAAACAATCATGTATCTTATTCTCCTCTTTCTGATGATTCTCTCGATTTAATCACAAGTAGATTTTTTTCATCACCCTGCTCTGCTACATTTTCAGCATCATCCGATACCGACTCAATGGTTCATGTCGAATCTTCCGTGGTTACCTCGTCCTTAGAGAAAATCGTAAGTTACGCGGCTCCAGAGACTGGAGGAACGAGTGGATCACCCAACCCAAAAACAGCAACGGAGAGGAAATTCAAAAAGAAAACGAGCATGTCGAGGGGTAAGAGGGAAGCCTTGCATATTACGTCAATGCACCGAGCAGGTAAAGCGTTCATAAATAAAGTTAGAACTATTGCCGCCTCTCAACCTGAACCCCTTCCAAGGATAACCCTCGATGTGATGATGGCCACCCCAAATTCCGAGTTGGTCCATCGAATAAAAACCTTCTCGGAAAATTTGGAAACAGAGAGCGTGACCCCGAAACCAAGTCCAACTGCAGTTGCGGAAGACGTTATAACGCTGGAGGCTTCGCCAATAGCAATAAGTGACATGTCCGCGGAGTCTGACAAAGAGACTCTTTCCAAGGAGACAAGGCCAAAATTGTCAAATTTTGAAATTTTAGGGCCTAGTGGCAACTCTCCTCTGATTGAATATATCGCAAAGGGTGATAAAAAACCGTCTCAGTCTGAGGAACCCGAAATTGAATTGATCAGCACCGACGGAGTATTTAATGCGAAGATACTGCCGAAGGTTGCTGATCCGAATAAATATCTGGATAATGTCTACGGGCAAACTAGGGATAGAGGAATGGAAAAATTTCCTTGCAAGGAACCCGAGGTCAGCCTACTCCCCACTGATCCTTTTGATTCTCCCCTGCGCCCAAGTGCAACAGTCACTTTGACTGAGATAAGGCCAATCCTCAAAGCTGGACTCAAATCCGTGGTTAACGTTCCAAATGAATCTGTTACCTCTTCCAAGGTTAAAAAAGTCAAATTTTCCAAGGGTACCAAATCCACCAAAAAAATCTAGTTTTCTAAACCTTCAAAGACCCGCTCATCCTCGGATAGAGGGTCCAAGAAGAGGAAGAAAATTACTCCAGAACCCACTAGAACAATCTCCAAAAAAACCTGAATCGATCTGTGGAGATATGCCTGCAGTGGACTTTTGTGTGGCTCTTGGGATCATTGGTCCGTCTCAAGTTCATACCTATATTAATGACCAGCTCTGTGAGAGACCTATTCCAAAGAGGACTAAGTCCACTGTATCGATTGACCAAAAATCTGAATCCCATGACCCCTCAATCAATATGGCTTCCAAATTCCCAGGATCATCCACCCATCCAATTTATAATGCAGCAAATTCCTGTCGCAAACCGACCCAAGATACCAAAAACATTAGCACCTATCTTGGATTTAACCGTCCAAGTAGGCACCCCTCGTCGCCTGATTTTTCACATGGTCCACATCCCTCCTTTCTTCTCCCATTAAATAGCAGGCAGACGAAGGCTCAAGGTCCAAAATCACAGACAACACACGGAAGTAGGAATTGTAGTCCCTCACCCGTAAAAACCGATGTGTGTGAAACTCGAAATAGTAGCCCACCAAAATACCGTACTTATGATCCATTATCGATATATGAGGATGTCAGTTTTGACACCTCATATAGACAAATACATACTGAGCCAAACCAATTTCAAAATTTGATAAGGGCCTGGGTACATAATCCTGTACCTGAGGACCCACCATCACGGCCAGTATCCTTTGTGTGTGAGGTAGAGTACGATCAATGAAGGCAGATTCATTACAACCCTGAAGCTGACCATTCGATCTGCGGCACTGCCCCTTTTAGGCCTGAGGCTTTGGCTAACAGCCGAGTCTTGGGCAGAACTGGGTATGTCGTCCTTCCATGGCGCAACAGAGGTCCTAAACCCTATTGGTTCGATACCACGTTGCCTATGGGCATTTTTGTGTCACCTAGACACAAGATTGTAGTCGAGATGGGGATTATTTCGAACTTGTTCGAATCAATCAACCTGAGTAAGGACTTTGCACGTCTCTATAATGTCAGACTGGATATGGATCCTTTTACTGAAAACGGCACTATCTTTATAGATGGCAATGGAATTCCTTGCCAATATGTAAGGGTAGACCACCGAAAGAAAAAAGGATCTGTTCCAGGCTCGCATTATCCTCCAAGGAGACATTGAGGAAATCAACTCCGCCTCTAATCTGGAGTTTGCCCTTAATTCTTGGCTATTGACTCAAATCCCTGGCTATGTCTCCTTACCCGATTTTTGTATACAATTTTGTCCTTTTTTGTAGCTGTATATGTATATTTATTTATTTTGTAATGTTGTATTCTCTTTTTATATATGTACATTCTGTTAATATTTTAAAATTGCTGATCCTCGCTTGAGACATCATTCTTCTTTTATAAAGATAATGTGGTCTAGGAGGAGAAATGACGCATCCATCCTGCAATAGTCTTGTTTGTTTTACATACACTTTTATATTTTTTTTCTTTTTAATTATAATACCACACTTTCCACGGACTTTCCATATTTTTTCAATCTTTTTCCTATTTCTTTATAAACCATCATTTACAGAAACATAAATATTCACGTTTCTGTACAATTCTCTTGGTTTCTTCTTTCTTTTCTTGGTTTTTCCTCAACATCTTATCTTTCCTCATACTATATTATATTTCATTTCTCTTACCAAATTTGTCTGTCTGTGGAATAGTCTCTCGATGTAATACATATTTATCTCTGTACTGGTTTTTTCCATACCCCTACTTAATTTATATTTTTTCTCTTGCTAAAAATAATCCATTTGTAAGTGCTTCACTGCACAGTTTATTTTCTCTCTTTGAAGTGGTAATATGTGTTTTAAATGACGTCTAAACAGACAAATTTTTATTTTATTAAACATGAAAAGTGAATTAATCATGTGTTGAAATTTTCTTCTTGGGCAAATGGGTTGACTTTAGTGATATTTCCTTGCGTTTTTGACCAAGAATGTCAATCTAGTAAGTGAAAATCCATGGAAATCAAAAAACCTTTGGTTTATAGATATAAAAATTTTTGTCTATGCATGGTATAAATTTGGGTCCAAGGACACCTGGCAGGCTATCTGGTCGGGCAGTGGTAATTCTGTGGCCACTGTCCTTTGTGTATGAATATTCCAAAGTCCATGGTTGTGTGTTTTAAAAAAGAAAGCTGGCATAAAGAATTTTGTAGGGACTGAAGGAGGATTGCTATAGAGGCCCCCCCTGGCATACCACAATAGTGCTCTAAAAGCTACGGGTGAGGGTATGATATTATTTACCTTAAATCACGAATCATCGTCAAGAATATTTACCTTTGTTTTGAAAGAAGTCTTAGTAGTTCCAAGTCTAGCAAATGGTCTTATTATTGTTAAGCAATTTGTTAATGACAATAACATCAAGTTATTCTTCGAGTCTAATCAAGTTACATTTCACAGGCGAGAAGATGTCTGGTTAAGTAAACCACTCATTAAGATAGTATCGAGTCAAGATAGATATCAATTTGTCCCTTCAAGTATGAACAAAAATATCAAGAACTACAAAAAGGCTTTATCAAGAATATTTAAAGGTAAATCAATTTTATTATCCTTGTATACTAATGATCTGAGTTTGTCAGAAATTGCTGATCAAAGTGGTCTGGGTAATAAAAGCCAAGTCAAGTCCCCCAAATCAAGTAAATTGTCTGGTAACAAAAAGTCTGATAGTAATGGGTCTAATGTTGCTACTGACAGGTCTGATGTTGATGACTCCTGGATCAATAAGTTTGATAAAATGGAGTTAAGTAAAAGTCAACAAAATAAATCAAGTAATATCGATTCTGCAAATTCTGGTAAAATTGTGCAGGATTCGAAGGGGCCTCAAGTCAAGAAAATTCAAGTAATGTTAAGAATAATTTGAATTCTTTACCATTTTATCGTACGAAAACTGGTAAAAGGAAAAATCAAAAAGTCAAGAAAATGATAAGTGACGAACAAAGAACAAAATTGGTGAATGAAGGGAATATTTGGCATCGTAGGATGGGACATATTTCTTCTCCAAATTTATACCGTCTTTGTTCTGTTGCTATTGGTGTCCCAGACATAATCTGTCCGGACACATTTTAAGATTTTCAAGTTTGTAACCAAACAAAAATGACTCGTAAACGTTTAGATAAAGATCGTGAACGAGCTTCAAGACCAGGTGAATTAACTCACGCTGATGTGATTGACCCTATCTCTCCCCCTACCTTTGTCAAGAAAAATATTTATTTACTAGTATTTTTAGACGACTATACTCGTTATATTAGTATTTTTGCTCTCAAGAAAAAGTATGAAGTGACTAGGTTTTTCAAGTTGTATGTCAAGAGAATTAAGGCTCAATTCCCTCAAGAAGGTCAATGTAAAACTTTACGTTGTGATAATGGTTCTGAATTTGTCAATCAGGCCATGGATCAACTAATTGAAGAATTAGGAATTGAGAGAGAAACCTCTGGTCCTTATACTAGTGAGCATAATGGTACTGCTGAGAGAGCTAATCGAACTATTGAGGTCAAGATTCGTTCATTAATTCAAGAAAGTGGATTTCCCACTTCCTTTTGGGGCTTAGCTGCTGATGCTACCGAATATTTATATAATAGGTCACCCCATAGAGCACTAAATTTCAAGACTCCCTATGAAATGTTTTACTGTAATAAGCCTGATTTATCAGTCTGGCTTATGTACTTCCAGAAAATCAACCCACTGGTCGAAAATTTGATGTAGTTAGTACAAAACAATATTTAGTAGGGTATACTAAAACAGGTTATATTTTATATAATCCTGCTACTAAAAAGACTAACGTTTCTTGTAATGTCAAATTCGACAAAAGTAAAACATTTAGGGATGCAATTAATGAACGTCAAGAAACTATTCAAGAATTTAGTAATCAAGAATTAGATTTTCCTGATGAAAATTTAAACTCAAGTTGAAAATCAAGATAATTGTCTATCTACTAACATTGCTTGTAATGATAGTTTGGTAGAAAATCAAGTTGATTCAAGTCCAAGTCCCAATCAAGATATTGCTCTTCCTGTTTCTTAAGTTCAAATTGGTGAAGATAATTTCCAAGATAAGATAATCGAAATTGATTATAATTGGGATCTTTCTCAAGAAAGTCAAGTGGTTGATGGCTCTGTGCAAATTCTTCGTATCTCTGATACGAATAATAAAAGAGATGAAACAGAGGTTTCTTCTCCTAATGCACCTCAATCGTACAAAGAGACATTAAAATCACCTGACTGGCCTAAATGGAAGGAAGCAATAACTCAAGAAATCAAGTCTCTAAATTGTTACAAGGTTTGGCGTATTGTCCCAAAATCAAATGCTAAGGGTCATCAACTACTTCCGTGGAAGTGGATTTTTACCATTAAACCTGATGGAGCTTTTAAAGCTCGCCTTGTAATAGTTGGTGCTGTTGATCAAGAAAAATATTCAACTCAAGATACCTACTCGCCTACTGCAACTGCAACCACAATTCGTGGGTTCTTTTCATTAGCCTGTAAACTTAAGTTAAGAATTACACAGCTAGATATCAAGACTGCTTTTCTCAATAGTGAGATTGATCGAGATAAATATACTTCAATACCACAGGGTATTGATCTCGACAACAAACTTTATGCACTCAAGTTAAATAAAGCTGTGTATGGGTTAGCTACTGCACCTAGGTCATGGAAGAGTAAGGGTTTTGAACCATTATTACATCAAGGCTGCATTTTTATGAAATCAAGTGGTAATAATTTTGTCATAATGTTAGCATATGTTGATGACATTTTAATTATGGGCTCTAGCAATCAAGTTGTTCAAGATGCTATCAAGTCTATCCAAGAAAATTTTGAAGTCAAGAACTTAGGTTTCCCAAGTGGTTATGTTGGTTTTCAAATTGAAATTGACAATAACACTGGTAATCTTTGTCTACATCAAGAGGATTACATCAAAACCCTAATTCACGAATTCAAGTTAGAAAATTGTGGTGAACATTTAGTTCCAATGAACTCTTTTGTCAATTTTCTAAAAATTCAAGAAACACCCCTACCTCCTTATAATTTGTATAGGACGGCTATTGGGTCACTCTTATATTTAGCTAATACTACTCGCCCAGATAATTCTTTTGCAGTAAGTTTCTTAGCTATATTTCAAGAGAAACCTACAGAGTTACATTGTACTTTGGTAAGTCATGTAGTTCGTTATTTAAAACACACTCTGACATTAGGTTTAACCTACTCAAGTCCTGATGAAGATATTATTGCGTATGTTGATGCTGACTTTGCAGCAGATAAATCAAGAAAATCCACTATTGGCTATTGTATTAAACAGTTTGGTAATACAATAGCTTGGGGCAGCAGAAAACAAGACGTAATTACTGAGTCAACTACTGAGGCTGAGTTTGTAGCCATTGCTGTTGCTTCAAGTCATATGCTCTATTGTAGTAGGTTAACTGAAGAAACTTTTCCTCAGTTTAAAACTCAAGCTACCACGTATGAAGATAATCAGTCTACCTGTAACTTGTTATCTATCTTCTATAATCATGGTAAACTTAAACATATCGAACGTCGATATCTCAAGGTAAAAGAGTATGTTTGTGATAACTTACTCAAAATTGTTCACTTGTCAACAAACAATCAAGTTGCTGATATTTTAACAAAACCTCTTACGGCTCAGCAATATGAGTTCTTACGTGAAAAACTATTGAGCAATTAAGATGGTAAGTCAAGAGAGTCACTCAAGTATATCCGAAAACTTTAATTTATCAAGTTACCATCTCTATTGTTCAAGTCAAGTCAAGTTAATAAAATTTTCGTTATTCATAAATGAAAATTCGTTAAACTTCTGTTATTCGTAAATAGAAGAAATTTTCACAAAATTTGTAAGTTGTATAAATTTAAAAAAAAAATATTAACGGTCAAGTAAATCAAGTTTCAAGTTCAAGAATCAAGATATATATACTCAAGTTCGGATAATTCCAAATTGGGTACGAGTTTCGTATTTTTCCTAGTTTGCTGAATATAATTCATCGATCGATACCTAGACTCAAAATTATGATATAATATTGACTCTAACCTCAAGAAATAATGACAAGTTTAGTTCAAGTAAATTAATTTTTCTCAAGAGTCGATATTTTTACTAAATCAAGTTTCTCTCTTTTATTATCAAGACCAAGTTGATGTCAAGCAGTCTGATGAACTCATCTATATAATTCGATGAAATACTAATATATCTGTTTATTGTTACAGATGTATTCCATCAAGATGAATTCAAATTCTAGATATAGAATAATATTAATAATTGTATTTTCTTTTTCAGATACTTTTATATTTTTATATTTGTTTTGTTTCTGTTTAATCATGTGTTCTATTTCAGGAAGACTTATTATTTTTAAGTATAATTTTTATTTGAAAATACTAATATTATTTTGTTTGCAGGTGATTCGTTACCTAGTATTAATTTTATGATACTCATTTTGTTTGTTTAATTTTGACGTTTTTCCTTTTTTTTCTCTGGTCAATTAATTTTGTGATTTTATTTGCTCAATTTTGTTTTGTTTAGTATTATGACCAAAATTTAAGAATTTAAGTTTGTTTTGTTTTTGGAGCGTCATACTCGTTTTGTTTTGTTAAGATTAAGTAAACTCAAGTTCCTGTGATTACTCAAGTTCCTTTGATTTTTAAGCTGCTGTGATTTCTCAAGTCTCTGTGATATTTCAAGAACATTCATTCTCAAGAGATTCCAATAAAAACGGCTCGACTCTCACATAGAAGGGGTGTTAGATGTCAGTAGTTGGTACTACTGCAATCAAGATTTTCCCACAGTCAAGTTCTCGTTGTTTTTATCTGTGTCTTTCTTCACGTTCTGTTTTTCTGGTCAAGAGGTGACGCTCATTTCACTTTGTATTCAATATGGCGATAAGACTATAATTATGTTTAATTATCTTTTCAATAAATTAAGTTTACTTTCTCAAGTTTTTCAAGTTTATTTTATGATTTAATCAAGTGAAACTATATTTAATCTGAACTCAGTTGTTCGTAATTGGAGTCAGAATTAAATATAAAGCAAACCACTTTTCATCATCGATTATTTACCTTCTCACAAAGGATTCACATTATGTTGTGCTCTGATTTTACCGTTTTGCACACCGTTATTTCTTGTCATTTTTAATCATGGAATTCTGCTTCTTATCTCGAACTAATGTCGCAAATTACGTCGAACTTAACCTAATTCTTTGTCGATGATCTATTTTCACTTTCATCATTCGCTCATTCGTACATATTTGCTTCATACAGAAAGAACTTTGTAATTTTTGTCGTGAGAAATTTACCTTAAATTTCTAATTTCATTTGTGCATTTTGAATAAACCTCAAGTTATTGTTTCCGGAGTTACTTCATTTTGCCGTTAATGCAAATTAGTTCAGTGTTACGAAAATTACTTACAAATTAGAAATTTTTGAATTGTGCCCCAAAAGAAATTACGCAATTTTTGTTAAAATTTTAAAATTAAAAAAAAAATTTTGACATTAAAAATGGCAAGTGTTAAATGCCAATTTTATCTTGTGGTCGCTGGAGATGGCAAAACCAGTACAATTTTGGTTTGTCATGTTCAGTTGGTGGGATCAGACACTTGGTATGTCTTCCCAGAAGAATTTCAAAGCTTGTCATGTCACAAACAATTGATGGAGTTGTCCCCCATCAAAGCAACTGTCAGATCGATGAAAGCAAGGGGCTCTCTACGCAAAGTGAATGTGACCTTGTTTCCTGAACAAGCAGCAATATACATAGACCATTTTTGGGGAGTTCTTCCTTGGAGAGCAGTCAATGACCACATCTACCCACCCTCTGTCACAGAGCAGCGAAATGGGAGAGCTGTCATCCTGTATCTCAAAGCTGGCAGATAAAGAAGAATCAGTCAATTCCATACTCAAACACTTCATTATAGAGAAATTCAGCATGCGTAACAAGAATGTAGCAGCCTGGTGCAATATTTTTGAGAAAGAAAGTGACAGATTCAAATTATCTGGTTCAAAGAAAATTGAAGTTTTCAAATCCTGCCTCGATCCATCACTCAATGATTGGTTCTGTATCAGCCGGAATAAGTTTGGTTTGAATGCGGATTGGTCAATTTGGAAAGAAAACTTGATCTCAACGTTTGGCGATTTGTCTTGGAAGCCGATTCGGTATGCTTATTGACTTAAATATTTATCTGGTTCATATTTGGAATATTCAATTAAGAAAGAGAAGATGTTATTAGAGGTAGATAAGAAACTTTCTGACATTTTCATGCTAGATCTGATCATAATTGGCCTTCCTACTCACATTCAGAATTTGTTAAATAGGAATCAAGTCACTTCTATTAGTTTATTGCACAACAAATTAAAAAAGTTTGAAACAGATGATAAAATTTTTGAAAATTATTCTAAGAGTAACAATTTTAGAGATGCTAAAAATAATAATGGTAACTATAAAAGCTCTGCTTCAAGGAATTCTGAAAGACAAAAGACTAACGTAAATTTTGGACAAAAATCTTCCACTTTTGTTGAAAAAAAGCCTTGCTCAGTTTGCTCTAAAAGAGGTCTCCCTGATAGATACCATCCTGAGTCAAGCTGTTGGTTTAAAGATAAAACTAGTCCAGTTAAAAAAGAGGTAAATAACATAGAATTCAATACATCCTCAGTCTCTTCTGCTGAGGACTTAAAAAACTAGTTTTCAGACCACTGATCAAAGTGAATTTAACCATTATTGATACCAGATTTTATAGAGCTATATACGACCCAGGCTCTAATATTTCAATTTTGAACAAAAAAATAGCCGAATTTTTGGGTCTCAAAATAATTAAGTTCACAAATGCATCATTTAAAATGGTTAGTGGTCTTGGTAAAATTTATGGAATAACTAAAGTAAAAATTAAAATCTTTAATATAACTAGAGACGTTTTAGTATTCATTTTAGATGATGAAGAATTTTCTCATGAATTTTTAATTGGCCTTGATCTAGTCAAAGAGTTTAAGCTTTGTCAGAATGATAATTTAGAAGTATTTCAGAATAATGGTGTTCAGAAACAGGATTTTAATTCATTCTCCAGAAACATTGTGGTCAATATGTTAGAAATAAGTGCAGATTTGAGTCATTTATATTTCTATAAAAAAAAGAAGATCGAGAAAGTAATCAGCAATTTTAATATGGCTTTTGCTAAACATAAATTTGATACAGGCAAAGTTAGAGATCATCAAGCTAGTGTCAGGCTCACTGAGCATAAGTACATTTATAGAAAGTCATACAAGTGTAACATTATCGACCAGCAGGAAATTGAGTCACAGATAGATAAGCTTTTCAAAGCAGGTCTCATTGAGGAATCAACCTCACCTTTTGCTTCTCCTGTTACACTTACAAAAAAGAAATATGCTGATGGATAAGTTAAGAAAGACAGACTTTGTATAGATTATTCTGCACTCAACAAGATAGTCGTACCTGAGAGCTAACTGTTTCCACTCATAGAAGATTTGATAGTTAAAGCTAGGGATTGTCAGTGGTTTAGTGTCCTTGACATCAATAGTGCCTTCTGGTCAGTTCCCTTAAGAGAGAAGGATCGCTACAAAACAGCCTTTGTCACCCAGACTGGGCATTACAATTGGAAACGTTTCCCTTTTGGCCTCAAAACTTCTACAGCTATTTTTCAGAGAATTTTAAGAAATTGTTTAACAATGAATGGCCTAGATGATTTTTGTGTTAATTACATAGATGATATCTTAATCTTTTCCAAAACCTTCGATGAACATTTAGAACATTTAGGACAACTCTTGGATGCTGTTCATAAAGAAGGATTTAGACTAAGTCTTTCAAAATGCAATTTTGCCAAGAATAAAGTAAAGTATTTAGGCCATATTATTGAAAATAATGCAACTCGTCCTATTCATGATAATGTAAAACCATTAAGGGATTTTCCCACTCCAAAAAATCAAAAAAATGTCAGACAATTTTTGGGTAAAGTTATCTTCTATCATTCGTATATTCCAAATTCTGCAAAAATTTTGGCATTTTTGCATAACTTATTAAAAAAAAAAAAAATATCTTTTAATTGGAATGGAATGAGTTGTGAAAATAGTATTAGACAGATAATAGAAATTTTATGTTCAGAACCTTGTCTGGCAATATTTAACCCAAACAGAGAGACCATTGTCCAAACTGATGCCAGTCTGGAGGGCATAGGAGCAATTCTTAAACAGAGACAAGATAATGGAGAATTCAAGCGAGTTTCTTTCTTTTCTAAAAAACTAAATGAACCTCAAAAGAGGAAGAAAGCTATATTTTTGGAATGTCTGGCAATAAAAGAAGTTTTAACATATTGGAGTCATCGTCTTAGGGGTATAAAATTTACTGTGTACTCTTGAGAGAAAAAACGGTGGAATTCTCAACAGATCACCATACACGAACTACGATGATGAAGAACCTAAAACGACGATTCGATGAAACGATGACTAGAAGCACACATTACGACATATAGAAGAGAAGACTAGATACTTTGAATGTTTCACGAACTTTTATTAAAAACCATAAAAACATACATGTTAATTTATCGACGAGAGATGAGCGACTAGAAGGCATACACACAAGATAATCACGGTTGGTACAAAATACACTCAGTATCACAGATTACACATATCACCAAACAGTGTTACCACAGCACGTGACGTGCGAGAATAAGTGGCTATCGAATATTATAATTTGCCATTATTCTCACACGCCTCCTCAAATTATACATATTCGATTACGATTAAAAAATGGTAAAATTAAAAATAAAGTTATTAATCTAATACTGTCATTACCACAGAATGACAAAAGGTCAACAAACGATTTAAAAAACAAATAAGTAATCACAAACAAAAAATATTAACATACAAACGAAAAAATGGTATACATAAACAAAAAGTTACGTTAAATTCAACAGTCTACAAAATTCGGTAAATTTGGGCCTCGGGTAGCCCTTCGTGAACATATCAGCCAACTGTCGTGAAGTTGGCACGTACAAGTATCTGAATTCTACATCTACATGACTGCACACAAAACGGTACCTTACGTCTATATGTTTTGACCTACGAGTATTCCACTTTCCGGAGTGCAACAGAGACAGGCAGCTCTGATTATCCTCATAGATTACAGCCCTGTCAGCAACTTGGATGCAAAAATTACCTAGCAGATACTTCAGCCAGATGGACTCAGTGGTAGCATCGCATATTGCGATCAACTCACTTTCAGTGCTAGATAAAGCCACTGTTGGCTGCTTCTTGCTTGACCAGGACACCAGCGACCCGTAGACAAAGGCACAGTATCCGGTAACTGACCGTCTTGTGTTAATGCAGTTGCCCCAATCGGCATAGGAATATGTTTCCAATATACTGCCGTTACTCTTATCATCACGTAGAAAGATTAATTTTTTGTCCTTGGTGGTTATCAAACATTTCAGAACTCGCAGAAGATACTTGCAGTGTTCATTCGTGGCACAACTGGAGAATTGGCTGAAATACGATATTGCAAAGCAAATATCGGGCCGTGATCCTAACATTAAGTACATCAAACATCCCACGAGCTGTTGATACCGGTTATTTAGAACACTATCACACGCATTGAGGTCCCTGTCCAATTGGAGTCCGGGGTCAATGGGTGTGTAGGTTGGTGAGCAATTTTCTACACCAAAACGTCTAGCAACAGACTCGATGAGAGCCCTCTGCTCAATCTCCAGTATGGCCTTCTCCCGATTGTAGCTAACATTCAGACCCAAATATTTTCTGACCTCTCCAAGATCCTTACATTTAAAACGTTTATTTATTTCATTTTTGAAAAAAGCAACTTTTGCCTTATTATTGGAGCTAATGAGGACGTCGTCAACGTAAGTGAGCAAGTAGACGACCGTATTGTCAGTCCTACTTTTATAAACATACAAGCAGTCATCAGCCTTACTCTGCTCAAAATCAAGAGCAACCAGGAACTCGTTAAATAACATGTTCCAAACTTTAGGCGACTGCTTCAGGCCATATATAGACTTATTCAACTTCAAGACATTATTTTTCTTATCAATTTTCGTTTCAATTCCCTCAGGTATTTCGAGGTACACGTCTTCAGACAGAATTCCGTTTAAAAAGGCACTGCAGATATCTATTTGCTCTATATAAAATTTCATTTTATTACTGACAGCCAAGAGAGTCCTCACAGTTGAAAGCTTTGCCACCGGCGCGTATACTTCATTAAAGTTGAAGCCTTTTTTCTGTTGACATCCTCTGGCGACCAGTCTTGCCTTATAGAGTACCTCATTATTCATATCGTATTTTTTATTAAATACCCAACGACATGTGATGGTAGGAGCGTCCCTTGGACGTTTGGTCACCCACCAGGTCTGATTTGAATTCAGGGCACTGATCTCCGAAGAAATAGCCTCCCTCCACATCCGACCATCCGGTGCAGCATTCGCCTCCTCAAACGTCAAGGGAATGCCGTCCTCAGCTAGGTAAATATTTCCTGCAGTCCCATCACATTCAGCCGTTGCACCTGACAGGCAATCCAAATTCACGTCACCATCGACTTCAATGTTCTCAAGATTCGATTCGGTGATCTCTACAAAAATATCATCGTTATTATTATACTTACTAGAGTCCTTGGCACCTATTTTACTTTCGAAAAACTCAACATCACGTGACAAACGTACCTCCTTAGTAGTCACATTGAGTAGTCTGTAGCCACAGGGGGAATAACCGACCATCACAAGTTTCTCGCTTTTATTTTTAAATTTATTTGAGTCATGTTTGAAGGACAGCATATAAGCGTCACATCCAAACGTCCGTAATTTATTATAATCAAACTGTTCGTTGAACCATCTTTCATAAGGAACAAAATCTTTATTTGTGGGGCAACGGTTCACGATATATACGGAGCACAATATGGCTTCCGTCCAATATATCTTTTCAAGACCGCTCTCGAACAACAATGTCCTTGCCCTTTCACACAGTGTCCTGTTCATCCTCTCAGCCTTTCCATTTTGCTGAGGGCAGCCACCAACAGTGGGTTCGACAACAATCCCTTTTTCGTTACAATATGATTGAAAATTCGTGTTTAAGTATTCTGTGCCTCGATCGCACCTGAGTCTTTTAACATTGTAGCCGAATTTATTCGCTACCATCTCATGATAAATTTTAAACTTCGAAAAGGCTTCTGTCTTACTCGTCAACAGGTACACACAGCAAAAATTTGTATAGTCATCGATAAAGGTCATAAAATACTTCACTCCATTATATGACGGAGGATTTATCGGGCCACACAGATCGGTATGTATCAGTTCCAAAGGCCTACTTGTTTTTCGTTCGTGCCTCAGGAACGGTTTCCGTTTCTGTTTGCCCATAACACAGGGCTCACACAGCAATCTGCGGTTAGTGTCAACATTTGGTATCAAACCCCTAGTTGACAATAACCTAACATCGTTTACATTCAAATGGGCAAGTCGACGGTGCCACACAGTCAGTGGGCTAGGTTCATCTTCAGACATCAGATTGCACGACAGATTTGGTATTTTCAAAAAATCAATCGTGTACAAATCCGAGTCAACGCTCACACCAGTGGTCACGATTTTACCACTGCAGCGTTGGATGACCTCAACAGACTCCTCTCGAAACAGAGTGTCGAAACCCGACTTGCTCATGCGCTTAACGGACAGCAGATTCTGTGGCAGCTCCCGAGCATACCTTACATTTTTCAATTCTATTGCGATGCCATTCAACAATTTCAATTTTACAGTACCGACCGACGTGACAGCAAGCGAGACTCCTTTCTTCGCGACACAGATACTGTAGGGTTTTATCAAATCTAAATAGTCACTGAACAGACTTATATCATTTATTAAGTGAATTGTGCATCCACTGTCCACTACGAAAGTGGTATGAAGCATCGAATTTACGTTACTTTTAGCATCAACGAAATCATTTATTTTATTATTATTATTATTCTGCAATGTAAAGCTCTAACCCTCTTCAGAGCGATTGTCATTTGAATTAAAATCATCATTGCACATTTGTGCTGAGTTACGATTACTATTATTATTATTATAGGTACCATGGTCGTTAGTACGATTTCCATTATTATTATTAACGTTATTACAATTATCCGTACTGTTATTATTTCTATTTTTTGCATAGCAATTACGTGCTATGTGACCGATTTTGTTACAGAAATGGCATTTCATATTTGAATGCCCATTATCATGGCCAAAATTCCGACCATGTCCATTTGAATTATTATTCCCATTATTATTATTAGTATTGCTCTGTGCGTTTGAATTCCGGTTATTGTTATTATTATTAAAATTATTATTACCTCCGCCTCGATTATAACCACGATTGTTTCCCCGATGTTGGGACCTACCACGATTAAGACGATTATTACTATTATTATTATTATTACCGGAATTTCGTCCACCGTTCGTGGTGTTGCCAAAAAATATGTTCTCTTCACCAGTGGTCACCACCGATGAAGGTTTCTGAGGAGCTGAATATTGAGAATTACTTCTCATCGTCGATTTACTATCCAGGGACAGCTCACGTTGAAAGTTGTTCAACCTCATGAACACGCCGTCCCAGGTTACGACTTCAGCATCCTCTAACACCACTTTGATAGGATGAAACTCCGCTGGCAGCGAACGCAGCAGTACCAGTACAAATTGTTTGGTGGTAGTCAGGTCCCCCAACTCGGTCAATCGTCTACAGCGGGCACGAAAATCAAGCAAATACTTTTGTAAGTCAGAACCAGAAACATACCGTTTTGTGTACAGCTCAGCTCGTAAATCCATCAGCGTCCGGTCATTTCCGCTGTCAATCAGGTTCGTCAGCGCGTTGAACATCTCCTTCGCGGTTGTGTAGGTCTGGATGATTTCAAGGTATTCGTCCGTCACGTTGTTGGCTATCAGGAACATCGCCTTGGCATTCTCCTTCGACCATGCATCTCCCCTATTTCGAACAGTTGGCAAAGAATCAAAGATTATGTTACCCAAAGATTCCTTTGCTAACAGCAGCTCCATCCTGAACTTCCATGTCCGGCCATTCTGCCCATTGAACGGCTCGATAGTATTCTGCTTTCGAGTGTCCATCTCGTGATCAGGCTACGACGATCAGTTGCACCGCGAATCAGCAACTTCAGCAACCTTTCAGATACGTCGACCAACGAATAAACACGAACGAGATCCCAGAAACATCGAAAAAATACGATCACTTTTAAAAACAGAAGTTACAAACAAGGCATGGTACTACTTGGGAGTGGTGAGCAGGATTCGACAGCACAACTCTGCATACTCAGAACAATGGCGACCACGTTGACATCCAGGTACCTGGGCCCATAACCTGAGAGAAAAAACGGTGGAATTCTCAACGGATCACCATACACGAACTACGATGATGAAGAACCTAAAACCACGATTCGATGAAACGATGACTAGAAGCACACATTACGACATATAGAAGAGAAGACTAGATACTTTGAATGTTTCACGAACTTTTATTAAAAACCATAAAAACATACATGTTAATTTATCGACGAGAGATGAGCGACTAGAAGGCATACACACAAGATAATCACGGTTGGTACAAAATACACTCAGTATCACAGATTACACATATCACCAAACAGTGTTACCAGAGCACGTGACGTGCGAGAATAAGTGGCTATCGAATATTATAATTTGCCATTATTCTCACAACTCTGATCACAAGCCTTTTTAAAACTCAAAAGTCAATACTAAGGTTGATGATGAACTCCGAGAACTTATGTTAAACTTATCTCAATTTGAATTTGTTGTAAAGTATGTACCTGGACCTAGTAATGCAGAGGCTGACTGCCTTTCTAGGAACCCAGTTTTTGAACCTGATGAAACATCCTCAGATCTCAAAGTTGTTAATTTAATTGAACTAGATAAAATTTTATTAGATCAGAAAAATTTAATTGTAGATTTTTCAAGTAAATTTAACGTAGTTAAAAAAAAAGATAAAATTTTGTTTAAAAAATACAAAGACACCGAGAGGATTATAATTTCAGATGATTTAGCTAAAGATATTATTAAGAAAATTAATTTTAAACTAGGACATATTGGTCCAAAACAGATGGAACTACACATTTTTCCTTTTTTCTATAATATAAATTTTAAAAAACTAATCAGAGACTTTGGCAGAAATTGTTCCATCTGTATAAAAAAATAAATCAAGAATTCCTTTTCATTTTGGCTCACTCTCTCAGTTGGGACCAGCCACAAGGCCTTTTGAGATTATGTCACTGGACACTATAGGAGGTTTTGCTGGCAATAATTCAACAAAGAAATACATACATTTGCTAATTGATCATTTTACAAGATTTGCCTTTTCAGTAATGTCAAAGAACCAAAAAGCAAATGACTTTATTAATCTTTTGAATTTAGCATTGAAAGATGGACATAAAATAGATTGTTTATTAGCAGATCAGTATACTTGAATTAATTCAGTGGAATTAAAAAAATTTCTGGATAATAAAAAAATAAAACCGGTTCTAACTTCAGTTGACTGTACATCGTCAAATGGAATGAACAAAAGATTAAATCAAACTTTGGTAAATCGTCTGAGATGCAAAAAAAAATGAAAATGAAATTAACAAAAAGAGACCTTGGTTCACCCGTTTGAATGAATGTATCACAGAATACAATAATATGGTCCATACTGTAACAAAATTTAGTCCGAATTACTTACTTGTTGAACAATATCAAATTCTGCTTAATACCAGGTATAGTAAATTAAAGTCAGATTTATCTAGAGATAGAGAAACAGCTTTTAAAAATTCTCAAAAAGCCCATCTGGCAAATAAAAAAATTTATGACAAGAATAAAATACCTGGTTGTTTCAAGAAAGATGATTTAGTTTATGTTCAATATGGAAACTCCCTTAACAAGAACAAGTTAGATGAAATAAGAAATGGACCGTATAAAATTCTTGAGAAACTATCAAATTCTATCTATCGAGTGGAATCAGGCTTTCAGAAGAAAGAATCAAACATTTACCATATTTCTAAACTCTATCCATTTAGCCCTTCCTTTTGAATAAACAAATTACCAGGAAAATGCTTGATTGTATAAGTATACTTTTTTGAGGCGTCCGAAATCGATTCCTGCCACAGTCACCATATTTTATGAAGCATACGAAATTGATTCCTGTCACGTGTCATAAAGTCAACCTTTAATGTATAGTGGTGTTTAAATGCTAATGACATCACAATGTCCTAAAGTTAGGGCATCATGTAGCCGAAACACTGAATCGAGGGGTCTTGAATTGTGTTTTCAAGACATTTTATTTTTTTGACTTTGACTATGTCCTACGGCTGAATTCTTCTTGACTTGAATTAAGCTTCTCCAGACATGGCAAAACGCAGCTTACATTTGTCTTCATACCTCAGCAAATTAATATGACGAATCAGCAATAAGCTAAGTTGTGTGAAAAGAAGAGCCTAACAAAGTTTCAATCCATACAAGGTTCGAAACTTACAAAAACGAACAGCAGAATTATTTTGTCAAAGACTATAATTACAAAAGAATTATAGTGTCAACAAAGCGGAACAAAGCAAAGTGTGTAGCGGAAAAATAAAAAGTTAAAAAAAAAGCTATAGCAGACAACAAGTAGGGGAAACCATCAGAAAATTGTTGTGTCTTCACCTAATTGTGTGTCTTCATGAGTGATGGTTTTGTTGTATAAAAGACTCCTAATATGAAACTTTAGGTCTCGGAGCTTTTGGTTGAAAGTGGGGGTGAGGTGAGAAAATTACTAACATAGATGGAGTCAAATCCACTATGCGTAAAAAGAAGGCTCGATGCGGCCTTTAAATGACAGAGCAAGGCAGTCATCTTGAACCAAGTTTGTCTTAAAGTTGTCTTCAACACACCAAATTTCCCTCCTAGCAGGTGCCAGGAACTCCATCTGATCGTATTGTCGACTGATGCTTCACCTCGCAGGTGTTTTTAAAAGATCGCCTTGAAGTGCGATGTGCAACTGGCGAAACTAGGAATGACTTATGTGTCGTCACTACTGATCCTTCATGACGAAAGAACATCCCTAACTTGCCTTTGTCTTCGACTGAACCTATCTGGAATACCAACTACCATCCTAGTTGTCTTCAAGGTAGATCAGATTGAATCGTATTCTGCATCTCGAAGATGGTATACACATTAAATTGCCTAACGTGAGGACTTAGACGTACGACTTGTGACTTGGACCTGCTGCTATCCGCCTACACAAGAAGGACTCATTTGCAAAGATGAACCCAGTACCGGGTGTCGCCAGTGCAAAGTAGAGAGTTATTTTAAAATTAGAATTCGTCTTTGCAAATCAGTTCTTCTTGTTAAGAAAATTTCCCCACTTATTGTCTGCTAATTGCCTTCAAACATACGATGTCGATAACATAAAAAGCGAGAGGAAATATAAAATGTCTACAGCCAATAAGATTACAGAAAGCAGAAATATATACGTTGACATACAATAGGCTAAAAATGCACATGTATGACTGATAAAACAAAATATAATAAAATATATTAAATGACTGCAAACCGCAAGCAAAGCGTGGAAAGAACGGAGATAAAAAAGGTTGGCTGGATTCATATCCGTTGATGGGTTTTTACTTTAATTCAATTCGTCTTCATATTATATATGTCTCATGGCGCCAGTCTGTCGGATCGAACCAAATTATTGTCTAAAATTGTCTGAATTTGGAAGAGTCGTTACTGAAATAAAATATATTATAATCGCCTGAAAGAGAATTAGATTTTATTTCTGTCTTCACATCTTCATCTGAATACGAGTTCAAATTCGGATAATATAATGTCCGAATTCGAATTTTGTCTCTCGAAAATTTGTCTGAACTTGTGACGTCATTATTTTGTCTTATTTTTATCGAAAATAATTTTTATATTAAGGTCCAGATCTCGGACTTCTCACTTTTTATTTCATATATTTCAAATTTCACTAATTTTCTCACACCCTCTATGTTAACACCTTTCAGATTTGTTATGTTTATGTTGTTTTATTTACTTCAGTTGGTGGGATGTAAAATCTTTGAATTTTACTCGTAATTCTTCGTTCATTTTTCCACCAAAATTCACTTCTGAATTTCGAACCACTTTTCATCATCGATTATTTACCTTCTCACAAAGGATTCACATTATGTTGTGCTCTGATTTTACCGTTTTGCACACCGTTATTTCTTGTCATTTTTAATAATGGAATTCTGCTTCTTATCTCGAACTAATGTCGCAAATTACATCGGACTTAACCTAATTCTTTGTCGATGATCTATTTTCACTTTCATCATTCGCTCATTCGTACATATTTGCTTCATACAGAAAGAACTTTGTAATTTTTGTCGTGAGAAATTTATCTTAAATTTCTAATTTCATTTGTGTATTTTGAATAAACCTCAAGTTATCGTTTCCGGAGTTACTTCATTTCGCCATTAATGAAATTTGTTCAGTGTTACAAAAATTACTTACATATAGTATCCTAAGTTAAAAGGAACTATAAGTAATTTTCGTTAAAAAGGTTATTTTTTTCGAAGTTTTGTAATTATTCATGAGCAGTTAGCTCAGTGAATTTTTAATTTTTTTTTTAATTTTATCCAATTTTATCGAAAATTATTTGTGATTAAAATTGAATCACTTTGGCGTCAAAAATAGTTTAACGCCATTTTTTCATCTTCCAAAATCACTGGATCGTCATTTTGCTGTGAGGTGAACCAAAACAGGATTTTTGCTGTGGGAATTCAGAATACATCGGACCTGGATTATCTGCTACTGTAAGGAGAACACATAATTAGATTTGGTGAAAAATCAGAAATCGCTGTTTTGTCGAATCCAGTTCCTGTGAACGTCAAACATCGTTATTTGCTGAATACTTCATTGTAAAATATCTCAAAAAATTTGTTGATCAATTGCTGTTTGCTGAACCATCTGCATGAATCCAAGACTTAGAATCTGAATTTAATTCGTTTATTTTTGCACGGGAAAACGCTGATCACTCACAATTTAAACTGGGAAATTTACGATGGAATCCCGCAAGTAACGGGTAATTTAATTTTTGATAATTTCCAGTTATATATTTCTTGTACAATAGCGGAATCTGAGGGAATATATTCAATAATTTTGTGGGACATAGAGTGATGTTAATAATTTTTTTTAACCTTAATTTTCATATTCCAAAACACTTAATTTCATAAACCCCTTTATTTTAGTAAAAATCAAGTGAAGTTATCACAGGAAGATTAAGCTTAAATAAGTTCAAATAAAGCAGGTTACGAATGATAAGGTTTTGGAAACAAATCGCAAACTGTCCATTAAATTGTGAAGGTACAATAAAAATACAGGAAAAAGATTACAAAAAATTATTAAACATTTTTGAAAAAGAAAAAATTACAAACGTTAGAATAAATTTAGTTAATTTTCCATTTTGGAAAACATTTTTAGGTGAAATAATTCTGGAAACTTTTTCAGTCGATATTAATGGAATAACTCATAATAAAAGCGGTATCGAGGTAGCAAAATTTGTAGAAATCTCAAAAAATATTTTCAGCAATCAAGTTTTAGACTCGATTGAATCTTTCAGAATTTTTTTTAGAAAATTTTAAAAGAGAAATTCCAATTTAAAAACATGAAAAAATGAAAATTAGGATAAATAATGTAACATTAATAAATAAAATATTTTCATGCTTGAACAAAAAATTCATGATTCAACAAAATTATTGTAACAAAAGAATCAAATCCTTTGTTAAACTAAACAAGTTTACATGTGAATTTTCATGTCACAAAATCCTTTTGTTCAGAATACCCTTGCATAAACTTGAAACTTTATACAATAAAATATTATTGATAACATTTAAAATAAATTTTCTATAGATCTTTTGTAATCCAGATATACAAGGATTCAAAAGCAAACAAGCTTAATTCAAGTTTAATTTTGAAAAATATTTTCTTCCATACTCTACTTATAACATATACAATTTAGAAATACGAATATTTTTTTGAAAAACGAATCATAAAAATAAAAATAATATTAAATTAAATAAAATATAAATCCTTTTCACATTTCGAAAAAATAAATTAAAATATTTTTAATTAAAAATTTTTTTTGGAAAAATAAATTTTTTTTTAAATTTAAAATTGAGTTGTCTAAATTAAGCAACTTACCCAGTACTCCAGAAACTATGAATACTGTCAGCGAAAGAACCACTACTCCATCCCCTCAAGCAGGGACTAGTTCTGCAAGTACACATCCACAGGTAGATTATGTCATGCCAGCTGATGAAACAATACGTCCAATAAAGGGTCCAAGTGGAAAAATATTTGATGGTCAGTATTATTTGGACTGGAAACGTATGATTATAGCTTTAATAAGAGGTTTGGGATATTGGGATGTTTTTAGTCCTCACCCAGAATTAAAAATATATACTGAAAACATAGATAACTTACAATATAGACCTATATCAAATTCAGCTAAAGCATACTTTAAAAAACAGGAATGTGCAAAAGCATTCATTATGGAACGCATGACTTATAACATATCAAAGCATATTAGGAAATGCAAAACTGTGGATCAAATTTTTGAAAAATTAGATATCACATATGGTTCTAAAACCGAAATTGTAGCAAATATGGCAAAGTCAAAGTGGACTGCTTTTCGATTCACACCTGATGGAAACATAAGGTTTTTTTTTACAAATTGGGATAGTCTGGTCCAAGAGGTTCGTGATGCAGTGAAGGAGGTATCTGAGGAAGAGGAACTTGAAAACCTTTAATTAGCCTTATACTATGAACAAACAATAGTAAAAATGCAGTTTGAAAATCTCCCTGAAAACAGAAAAAATTTAGAAATATTTAAACAAATCTTAAAAGAAGATGGATACCAAAAAATGAGAGATAAACAAGTAAAATTACAATATCAATAGTCTAATAAAAAATTTGAAAATAATGGAAATAAATTTAAAAATAATAATGGAAATTATAATAACAATAGGGATAGTAGGTAGAATAGAAATAATAATTACAGACGTAATAATAATAGTAACAATAGTAATGGAAATGGTAACAATAATAATTACAAAGGTAATAATCAAAGAAATGAAAATAATAATTGTGGGTGTGTGCGT